>CM076579.1:364425573-364490079 GCA_034641835.2 Pinus albicaulis
GGATTATAAGTTACAAATATACATAGTAAAGAAACACACTTTACCTAACTCTACACTAGACTAAGTTATTCTTAACTATTTCCTATGTGTCGGAATATCCTAACACGAAGCAAAGATTATACAACGTTTAATAACTAAGTCCAAATACTAGAGGAAAATGGCCTTCTTAAAGAAGTATTTTCACAAATCTCAAGTTCTCGGGATGGAGGATGCATATTGGACAGATAATGGCTCTAAATTATGGAATTTTTGTAAGGAAGCAACCTCGATCATCATAGGCCATCCAATTTGGTGAGCTGGGAATGGAGCACACATAAAGATATGGGGGGATAAATTTTCCTTGGACAAACCTTTGGGGGGACAATAGGAATTTAGGGACATGGCAAAATGGAGTGGCAACAAGCAAGATACACAAAATTAAAGGATATTTCCAAATGGGATGAGCAAGGAAAATGGAAAGGGTGGTCATGCCAAAACCTCCCTTTGCATCTTCATCAACAATGGGATTTGCTTATCCAACGATTAAAAGGAATGGCTCTCAATTCCACCACCATTAAGATCAATGATAATGGAAAATAGCCATCATCATCGATATTCAGTGAAAAAGGGATATTCTCTTCTTATTACCAAACTTCATCATCCTGATTCTCAAGCGCTATGGAAGAAAATACGGAGAAAAGACAAAATCCCTTGGGTCAATACATTATGTTAGACCTTATTGCACTAGAAAATCCTCACTGCAGAGAATCTAAGGAAAAGGAATATCCAAGGCCCTTCGAGGTGTGTGTTATGTAAGGCTTTAGAAGAGACTATTCCTCATATATTTAGAGTGTCGATATTTGTTGGAAACATGGATAGTAGCATTCACTGCTCTAGATAATATAGAGGCAATTCCTGAGATTTGGGAGGATATGTTTGAAAATTGAAGAACTAAATTTCCATGGGCAAGAAAGACGTCTTCACTCCCAATTCGTCGTTGGGAAACACTTCCCAAATTTTATGTCGGTCAATCTAGATTGTCAGGAACAGTGCAATTTTCAAAGGAAAGGAATTTAATCCACTTTCAACAGCGAGTAAGGGCACAAATCTCCTCTTCAAATATTTCATATCGAGGCATTAAAAACTCTTATTTGGATGATCTCTCTCCTGAAGAAAAGGATTGGATTAAAATGAGTAAACCCCTAAATTAAGCTAACAACTTCACACTTAGGTCTTTACGAAAGGGGAATTTTTGCAATGTTGTTGGGACAAGAATCAATATTTATTATTTTTTGACAGTGGCTCGAAGGGAAATCCGAGGGTGGGAACAACATGAGGGGTGATCTTATGCCCCAATGCACAAATAGAATCACAATATGCATGGGGATTGAGAATGGCAACCAAAAACCACACTGAATACATGGCATTATGGAAAGGACTAGAAATTGTTGTTGGAAACACTAAGAAGGGGGTGAAGCGGTATTTCATAAATTTCAACAATTTAAGTATAAAAAAATTAATCAATAACATCACATCAAATGAACACAAGATATATATGAACAATATATTTATATTACAAGGAAAATACGAATTTTGAATTTACCGGCTATAATTGGAGGGACAACAACTACAAGATTTACTAGCTCCCACTGGAAGGAAGCGACAACCTCCTGAAGGAGGCTAGAACTTCCTTCCCTAGCACCACCATGCCACCGTTTGGAATAAATGATAAAACAAATCTTCTTGGGTTGTCGTACCAGGGAAAAGGAAAGTCTGATCAATATTTAAAACAATCTCATAATGCCAAGATACACGCTCTGTCACAAGTTTAAATCTGTTATAGGAGGCAACTTCAAATAAGCTTCAGATTAGGAATTTGGATCTACCCTAGAGTTGACATGGACTGCTGCTTAGATCACTTCAAAATTCAAACTACCTCAGGTCACTTGAAGACGAAAATATCTACCACATAAAGCAAGCTCAAATAGATGCCACAAACCTCTGTAAAGTCCTCAAAGATAACTTCAGACTGCTTCAAAAACACCTGAGAAATTCGACCTAACAAGCCTCAGCCTCGTGGTCTCCACAATGCTTGGATACAGCCTCAAACTAGTTCATATTTTTCCTCAAAAATCCTTAATATTAAAGCTTGGACAACCTCCAAACTCAGAACTCTGATCATCTCAAAAAGGGGTTTTTGTTCAGCTTCAATTCTTAGAAACTTGCTTAAGGTATGCCCTAAGTAGGGCCTAAAATAGCCTTAGAAACAATGTCGTAATAGCCTCATACTTGCGCTAAGACAGGGTCAAATCTTGAGGACACAAATCTCTACCATGTAAAGCAAGCTCAAATAGCTACCACAAACCTCTGTAAAAATCCTCAAAGATAACTTCAGACTGCTTTAGAAACACCTCAGAAATTCAGCCTAACAAGCCTCAACCCTGTGGTCTCTACAATGCTTGGATATAACCTCAGACTAGTTCATATTTTTCCTCAAAAATCCTTAATCTTAAAGCTTGGACAACCTCCAAACTTAGAACTCTGATTATTTCAAACAGAGGTTTTTGTTCAGCTTCAATTCTTAGAAACTTGCTTACGGTCTGCCCTAAGTAGGGCCTAAACAAGCCTTATAATTTTATCCTTATTTTACTGTAGCAAGGAAGTGTTTAAGGCCATAAAATTTTGGGGTAAAGGGTTGGACTAAAACCATCCTTTCGGAATTAAACTTCAAAAAACAATATTTATCCAACCAAGAGGACACGCATAATGTGCCTTAGAAACAATGTCGTAATAACCTCATACTTACCCTAAGACAAGGTCAAAATTGACCTCAAGGAAAAACAAAATTGGGCCTCAAGAACCTCAAATTTGCGAGGGAAACCTCAAGAAAAGATCTGACATATGTCTCAAAAAATGCCATAGAGGAGGCCGAAATTCAAGTTCCTCAATGCCTCAAGATGTCTACCTCAGAGAGGCTGAGAATAATCTCAAAACCAACGAAGATAGGTCTTTGTTCAATGAATTCCTTCACAAAAAGTACAGCTTAACCAAATCACAATTTCGACCTTCTTTCTTAAGATTTTCAATATGCCCTAGGTCTCAAACAACTCCCATGAGTTTTCTATTAAAGAATGATTTGAATTTCTTGCTCAAATCTGCCCACGGATAGGGTATATAAATACATATTGGAGGATCTTGTTATGGGGTTGACATAATGACCTTTTAAACAAGCCTATCTTTTATTGGAGTTGACCTGAACAAAGAGGCTAAGGCTACATTTAAAAATTATTTTTGTGTCTTTCAATATGCATAATTTAAGGTTGATCTTGACAATGGATTTAGGCCTTTTTGCATTATAATTTTATCCTTATTTTAGTGTAGCAAGGAAGCATTTAAGGCCATAAAACTTTGGGGTTAAGAGTTGGACTAAAACCATCCTATCAGAATTAAACTTCAAAAAACAATATTTCTCCAACCAAGAGAACTCAAATAATGTGCCACCTATAAAATGAAATGACAATACTGGGACTATCACTCTAGAAGGTCCTTGTAATCAAATTCGATGAAATGTGCACACAAATTATCAAAAAAACATTGGCCCATTCACCCTTTAACATCAATGACACATTCTTCCAAAGCTCTTCCCCTTTGTCATTTACTCGACACTCATGGTCCCTTGGACATCATGCTCCCCCTATCTCCATGCTTCACTTCCATTGTCTCCATATTGCACTTCCTTTTCTCTCCCCCTTTGACATCAATAGAAAAGGGTGACTCATGTCTTTGGGTTGTTCCCCCTGAACATATGGCACTCAACATGACTTATGTTTTCTTATTTTCCCCTTCTTTGTTATCCTTATGGTTCTTTTGCTTGGCTACAATTTTATTTTGCTCTATTTGGTCTAGAACATATATTTAATATGGTCTTCTTGTGGCTGTTACAACCAATATTCCCAAGTCTTCATTTCTGATTTCACACTTCCTAGAGTCAAACAAGAGATTATACCCATGATCACACTTATTGCGAACACTGAGAAGATTGTCCTTCAAACCTTTAACTAGCAAAACATTTTTCACTTTCATATGTTCACTTCCAAGATTTGCTACACCTTTTCCAAGTATCTTGATAGAAGAGTTGTCCCTAAATGCAACATTGCCACTCTTTTCTTCAAGGCTGGAAAATTTGTTTTGATCTCCAATCATATGTGTTGAGCATCCACTGTCTATGTACCATTCATCTTCATTATATTCATTGATTGCAATTTTCCTTCTTTTTCTTCTCCCAAGTCATAGATGGCTTCTTTGTCTGCATGATTGGAACACTCTCAGTGACAAGCCTACAAACATGTGCCTTGTATCTAAGATTATTACACTTGTAGCATACAACAATTTGGTTCATTAGTGGTTCAAATGGATTGTAGTTTTTACTGATAATTCCATCAATAATCCCTGATCTATCATCATTTTAGACTCCCTTTGAGTTTCTTCCATAAGAGGCTTGAAGATTGTGTCTTCCCCGCTTGAGGATGCACTTGTGTAGCCAAGACTGGTTTTATCACCTAATGATCTCTGATAGCTAAGAATGATATTAAGCTTAGTGACTTCCTCAGTGGTCTTTGCTTCTTCAAGATGGACCTTTATATATATATATATATATATATATATATATATATATATATTTCATGCTTTTCAAGTAGATTTCTCAATTCTCTGTTTTTATTTCTAAGCTTGGCATTTTCTATTTCACTATACTTCAATTTCTCCTTAAGGTCTTCATATTCTTGTTCAAACTAGGCTACAACTTCCAAATTTACTGGTAATAGCCTATTTCATTTTCTATTTCACTATACTTCAATTTCTCCTTAAGGTCTTCATCTTCTTGTTCAAAAAAGGTCTATTCTCATATTTGGTTCTTCATCATCTAAATCCTTGACCTCTTCGTCATCATGATCACTATCTTGATTTTATTGGGTTATTAAGAGAACTTCTCTTGCCACTAGTTCTTTTGTATCACTTTCATCTAATGAGTTATTGTCTTTTTTAGAATAATTTTCTTCTTCTTCTTGTGGAAGCTTTTCTTTTCCTTAAAAAGACATCTCTTAGCATAATGACCTACTTTGCCACATTTGAAACATTTAAAAGGTAACTTACCTTTGTGTTTTTTGGTTCCCCTTTTTAACTTCTTGATGAAATTTGCTTCACCTACATCTAAACCATTCTTTGGAGTTCCTTTGACCTTGAGTTATTTGTTTCTTGTCTTCCTTGTTGATTTAAAAGTTGCTTCTTTGTTCCATGGTTTGTCCTTTGTACCTATTATCATTTTGTATGTTGTAAGAGTGCTATATAATTGTTCCATTGCCATCTTAGTCAAGTCTTTGGTTTCTTCTTTGGTAGATACTTTGGCATCATAACTCAAGGGAAGCAATCTCAGGTCTTTTCATATGATCAAAGGATCTTCAAATTTCTCCCAATCCTCTAATGGGGTTGACAACTCCATCTACTATGCGTAAGTCGCAAAATATTTTTCTTCATCCATTTTCAAACTTTCAATACTTCTTAAATTTCCACCCATCGTTCTTGACAATCCACCCATTGTGGTATGAAGAGAATTTGAATTGCAGCTACACTTCTCATCATGATCATTTGGAGGATTTTTAAGAAATTTGTAGCCATTTATGATGGAGAGCCAAACATCCACTCCTAAAGACTTCAAGAAGGTTTCCATGCAACTGCTCCATAGTGGATAATCATTTCCATCAAACATGAAATTGTTCTTGAAGAAATGCCTTCCATTTCCATATCAGCTCACAATCTTCTCTCTAGTGATTAGATTATTAGAGGGTAACATGCTTTCATACCAATTGTTGGAAATACTGAGGGGAGGAGAATCATTATTTCATAATTTTCAACAATTTAAATATAAAAAAATTAACCAAGTTACCAGTAAAATTAGGCTACAACTTCCAAATTTACCAGTACAACTGAATGTGCTATTCTTCCCTAGCACCACCCTGTCACCCTTCAGAATAAAAAATAGAAGATAATATTATTGGGCTCCCATGCCAAGAACAATGGCCAAATTACAATAACATCGAAAATACCATTATTTCAATTTCTAGGTAAGTTCCACTATATATATATATATATATATATATATATATATATATATATTAATTACAAGGGAAGCTACGACTTCCTAAGTTAACAATACAACTGAATGTGTTATTCTTCCCTAGCACCACCTTGTCACCCTTCAGAATAAAAAATAAAAGATTAAATTCTTGGGCTCTTGTACCAAGAACAATGGCCAAATTACAACAACACTGAAAACACAATTATTTCAATTTCTAGGTATGTTCCACTATATATATATCTTGTTGCAACTTTGACTCAAATCATCAATAAGTACATATCCTTGTACATACCTCCAATGGTTGCTAAGGGAAGTCTAATCAATATTTAAAAAAGTCTCATAATGCCAAGATACAAGCTCTGTCACAAGTTTGAATTTTCTATAGGAGGCAACTTAAGATTAGGAATTTGGATCTGCCCCAGAGTTAACATGGACTATTGTAGATCACTTTAGAATTCAAAATGCTTCAAGTCTCTTGAAGAAGCAGAGCTTTGCCACAAAAAACAAGCTCGAATAATTGCCACGGACCTTTGTAAAAATCTTTAGAGATAACTTTGGCCTACTTACAAAACACCTAAGAAATTCGGTCTAACAAGCATTTGTCTTGTGGTCTCCATAATGCTTGGAGACATCCTCAAATTAGTTCAATTCTTGCCTAAAAAATACTCAATCGTAAAGCTCAAACTACTTCCAACCTCAAAAGTTCAACTATCTCAAAATGGGGTTTTTGTTCAGCTTCTATTCTCATAAACTTGTTTCAAGTCTTCCCTAAGTAAGGCCTAAACTAGCCTCATAAACAATGTTGTGATAACGTCATACTTACCCTAAGACAAAACCAGAATTGACATTAAGGTGCAAACAAAATTGGGCCTCAAGGTCCTCAAATTTGCGAAGGAAACCTTGGGAAAAGATCAGACTACTTCCAACCTCAAAACTTCACCCATCTCAAAATGGGGTTTTTGTTCAGCTTCTATTCTCATAAACTTGTTTAAAGTCTTCCCTAAGTAAGGCCTAAACTAGCCTCAAAAACAATGTTGTGATAATGTCATACTTACCCTAAGACAAAACCAGAATTGACATTAAGGTAAAAACAAAATTGGGCCTCAAGGTCCTCATATTTGCGAAGGAAACCTTGGGAAAAGATCTGACGTTTCTCAAAAAATGCCACAAAGGAGGCCAAATTCATGTGCCTTAGGATGACTACCTTGAAGAGCACAATAATAACTTCAGAACCAACAAATATAGGCCTCTATTCAACAAACAATTTTGACCACCTTTCTTCAAATTTTCTATATGCCCTATGTCTCAAACAACACCCACGAGCCTTTTATTGAACAATTATCTGTGGCTTTTGGCTCACATTTTCCCATGGCTAAGGTATATAAATACATGTTGGGGGAGCCTATTATGGGGTTGACTTGACCATTTAAACAAGCCTATCTTTTATTGGAGCCGCCTTGAACAAATAGGCTAAGGCTACATTTAAAAATTATTTTTTTGACTTTCAATATGCATAATTTAAGTCTGACCTTGACAATGGATTAGGCCTTTTTGAATTATAATTTTATCCTTCTTTCAAGGCAATAAAGAAGTGTTTAAGGCCCTAAACATTTGGGGCAAAAGCCTAAACTATCAAACTTCAAAAGTTAATATTTCTCCAACCAAAAAGACCCACAAAATGTGCCACCTATCAAACAAAATGGCATGCATGACACTATCAATTTAGGAGGTCCTTGTAACCAAATTCGCTGAAATGTGCACGCAAATCGTTGAACAAATATTGACCCATTCACCCTTTGACATCAATGACAAATTCTTCCAAAACAGAACAAAACAATATCATGATGTATAAAGACACACTGTCACCCGATAAGAAAAACAAAATGATCTCTAAACAAAAATCAAATAGTGTATTTTCATGTCTACCAAAATCAAAACATAATGGAAAATTCTTTAGCCAGTAAATAAGTTCATTTGGAACAATGAAAATGGGTAATGGAAGGAGTCTTATCTTTCTAATCCCATGAATATAAATAATATTAATAATGAAATTAAGGTCGAATTTAATGAATGGCTAGCACAGTCGAATATCTGAGTCAACCCTCAAGGAAAATCTTCCCAACATGGCAATTATACTAAGTGGGTGCCTTGTAAATTGTTCTCCGGGCACTTGCATTCGATAATGGAGCGAACATTAATGTTTAGTGGGACTCTTCTGTGAGGCTGCAATTGGATTTAGTGAAGAGTCGAAGAGGAAAAAGAACAAGAGCACTCTGGGTTCAGGGGCAGATAATTAAAATTGTGTATCAGTGCTACAACGAGCAAGAGCACCATAATTTCATTGTTAGTTAATATCCAAACTTTTGGTTTTTATGTTATGTCAATATAGGAGCTTATTGCCACGTTGATAGGCTACATATATTCAAGATAGTAGTGCAAAATCGTCATAAAACTAGACTTCTCAATTTTGATAACTCTGAATGCAATCTCTCTCTTGGACTTTGAAGCATGTGTAAGGGAGTTGGCCCAGTTTTTTATTAATGAAAATCAATTTCCATTAGTTTCAAAAAAAACAATATCTTCATATTTAATAAAACATGTTTCGTCAATATTTTTAAAAATAAATTTAAAATAAATTAAATAAATGTATTTTCTATTCTGAAACTTTTGAGCAATGTTCCCTACGGATTACATTGTTTTGTTGAGCAATGTTTTCTACTGACTGCATTGTTTTGTTTAATGTTTTGCTAAGTGTCTTAGCATTGTTTAATATGTTAATGTTTTAGTCTGAGGTATAATATTTAATTGAATATATTTGTTTTTTTAATGTTTTACTTAGTTCGAGTGTAGTCTCAGTATTTGTTTAATATGTTATTGTTCTAGATTGATGTATAAAATTTACGTAAATATTTTTAGTTTTTCTTAGTATATCTATATATATATAAAGTTGGTTATCTTAAATTAAGTTTATCACAAATTAGGCTATGGGACAGCTCAATTGCCATTGGCAATTAACATATCATGTAAACCATGAGATTCAAAATTCAAATCTGCCAAACGTAAAGCCAACCAAAGGCTTAAACAAAAAAAATTCCATCACATATTGAACTTATGTGAAGTTAAATCTGCCACACATCAAGCCAACCAAAAAAGTCAATCACATATTGAACTTGTATGCGAACTTTTGAAGAGAGTAATATATATAATGAATATAAGTATATCACATATAAGCAATCATCTAATTTATGTAGGTTTGATAGATTTCCCCACAGAACCAACAATCTATCAAAACCTGGAGGTTCAACGTAATAATATTAAATCAAAAATGGTCATTAATTTGACCACAAAAGTGGAACGACAACAGTGTAAATTCGCTAAAATAATAAAAACCTGTATCAGTAATATAAAAATATGATTTCCAAAGTAATAAATGAACTAGAAAATCTACGGATTTCGAATGCGCCAAATTTGCACAGAACTATAATACATGGGAAAAAAGAATTTCCACTAGGGATCAACTCTGATTTTCCAGAGGACTTGAGAAGCAATCCGTTACAGCATTTGACCTACTTATATCGAGGCCTACAGAGCTTACCAGATTTTAGCGGTAAAAACCTAATACCGCACTGATCTAGAATGAACTAACCAGAATAAAGTACAACTTGAATAATGCGTGTAATTTGTGCAAAACATGCAACACCAGTTTGAAAAAGCTTTCAACTTTAAACTAGCCAGAAAATTTTACAATACAACCATGTTAACTCAACAGGCTCATAAAAATAACCTGCTACGAATATAAAGAATATTCCTTGTCTATAGATACAGAGAATTTGCAAATATAATGCCTCGCCGAAGACTGTCACTGCTACTCTCAAATTTCTTCTCTAGATTTGTGTCTCCAATTGCATGTGCAGCGGCTTTCAGCTTCAGATAATTCACAAAATATGTTATTTCAATATATTAGACAAAACATATATTTCAATAATTTCTTCTGGTTTTATATGCAGGCAACAAAAACTTTCATTTAAAAATGACTGAAATCATTACACTACGTAAAATTACATGCCCATTTAAACCTAGTCTGAATTTAAACATAATTATTTTCGTAATACACATTTTTTATGCAATCAATACATATTACCTTTTTGAAATCCAAAGGTCAGTAAATAGAGGTGGATATGGGGAATTGCCATTGATTTCATATCAATTGCATCCAATCTCTCTCTCTCTCTCTAAAGCAGAGATATCACAATATTATTGCACAGAAACTATTTCAGTTACTGGCTGAATGACTGAAGTTGGAATCTCTGTAGCAATAATCAATACATCGATAGGGGATTGGATAACAGTAACAAACAACCAGGAAAACAACTTTTGCAAACAAATCAACATACCCGTACCTTTCAATTACTGGCTAAATGACTACAGAACAAAATGAAAAGAAAAGTGCTGACATTTTCTAATGGAATCCTCTTTGGATTCACTGGTTAGAAAGAAAGAAAAGGGTTTCATCGAGAATTTTAACTTGTAGAATTCCGGAATTAGGATATGATGACATATTGATAAAGCAGGTCAAGAGAATGAAACTCTTCATTCTAAGGAAACCTGTTGGAGGATGACTCAAAAGAAAAATGAGGTGCATGTATATAAGTGTTGACACTGGATGCTATGAAGTCATGTGGTTGCAGGTAGTAGACTTCTATCTTTAGAAGTATGATCAAAATATAAAGCAGAAACTCTACCGATGGACAAGTTGCCAAAAGGCATGATCTACACTAGATGAAATCAACATAATATGTTCTCATATGGAATATGAGGTGATTGAACATTATCAAGGAACTGCTCAGTGGAAGTCCCTGGGAATGAAATAAAATTGTGAAGGAAGAGATCATGAGAAGTACTACCATGGAAAGAAGCAGTCAACATCCAAGGAATCCAAGAAGATTTGACTAGGAGATCTCCTGGGAAGATATGTAGACTCCGATAGAAGTCTGGAAAAAATGGACACCCTTGATGATACATATCTTTAGGAGATGTGTCAATCTGTAAACAAAGGATGTCGATGCTTATAAGAAGACGTCATGATGAAAGATCATCACTAGAGTAACTTTTGATTTAAAAGTTCATATTTATAATTAATCAATATCTTATGAGCTTATGCAGGGCTGCCAAAGGGAAGTATATGTCTTTCACAATTATTAACTATATGGCAAGATGAAAGATCCTTGAAATATGGTCCGAAGAAGAGCAGCATGACATGAAGCTAAACCAGATGAGAAGATTGTTGTATCACTTTCTGAAGACAGGACTCATGGATGAAAGTGATGGATGATCTATTCATGACATCAACGGAAGGAGTCCTTCATGAGCAGCTGGATTATTTCATCATTGCTGCTGCAAGTCCCTGGGATCTTGGACAAGTCCTTGGCTAAGAGGGCGCTTTGGAAGAAAGTCCCTGGGAGCCTGGACAAGTTATTGGATAAGGGGGAGCCTAGTTAACAAGTTTCTTACTTGGAAGAAACTCAGTAATTCCTAAGCCAAGAGGAAAGCTTAGGAATATGTTCTCCCTAGTTAAGAGGGAGAAATAGACACATCATTCTGGTCTTCACCTGGAAGACAAAACGCGGGATTGGGTACTCATCTAGCATCTGATACTCTTTTGGGATGTATTAAGACATCTATGGAAAGAGTAGTCGTGAAAGGATGGATATTCTTTGAGGATTAGCTACCACAATAAGAATAGTCCTTTATGGTCATATTCAGTGAACACTTGGGTGGAGTATGTACCTTGGAGACAATGATGAGCGTGTCTATAATCATTGGTCTCACTAGCATTGTAGCTCTTGGTCTCATGGAGAGATGGAGTTGTTAGTCAAGGCCCTGCACTGTGACAATGTTGGATAATATGATGCTATAATAGATGATTACCAATCAAATTCTTCTTATGTGATTCTTCAGATTGAAAGTAACCATCTACCATTATGAATCCTCCCTAGTTAAGAGGGAGTGTTGGAAAATGTAACTAGGTTCGATCTTCATAAGATATGATGCTATGTGTATAATGAACTTGGGCACTATAAGAAGGATTGTCCCAAATCTAATGAGGACAAGAGGAAAAAGGAAGAATCCCATGTCGCCAGAGAAATGGAAGAACCAGATTCCAAGAAACCTAAGAAAGAAGAAGTGAAAGATCTCTACTATGATTGAGATCATCTTACTCTTTAAGAGGTGTCTATCAGTTGTAAGATAGTATGTTAGGAAGCACTATATATTAGACAAATGCATCTCTTTAGAATTGGCATCATGATAGAAGTATTGAAGAAGGAGCACTTGTCATAAGAGGATGTTTGTAATACAATTATACACCATCTATGCTATGAGATAAGTAGCTTCTGGGTACCTCGCTGAAAACAATGCTTATGGAAGGTAGTCATCTAGATCAGGGGTCATCATTCAATAATCAATATAGAAACAGGTGCTGACATTTTCTAATGGAATCCTCTTTGAATTCACTAGTTAGAAATAAAGCAAAAGGTTTCATCGAGAATTTTAACTAGTAGAATTATGGGATTAGGATATGATGACATATTGAAAAAGCAGGTCAAGAGAATGAAACTCTTCATTCTAAGGAAACCTGTTGGAGGATGACTAAAAAAAATGAGGTACGTGTCTATATACGCTGACACTGGATGCTATGAAGTCATGTGGTTGCAGGTAGTATACTCTATCTTTAGAAGTATGATCAAAATAGAAAGCATAAACTCTTCTAATGCACAGGTTACCAGAAGGCATGATCTACACCAGATGAAATCAACATAATATGTTCTCATATGGAATATGAGGTGATTGAACATTATTAAGGAACTGCTCAGTGGAAGTCCCTGGGAAAGAAATAAAATTGTGGAGGAAGAGATCCTGAAAAGTACAACCATGGAAAGAAGCAGTCAACATCCAAGGAATCCAAGAAGATTTGACTAGGAGATCTCCTGGGAATATATGTAGACATAGAACAAGTCTGGAAAATATGGAAACCCTTGACAATACATATCTTTATGAGATGTGTCAATTTGTAAACAAAGGATGTCGATGCTTACAAGAAGATGTCATGATGAAAGATCATCACTGGGGTAACTTTTGATTTTAAAGTTCATATTTATAATTAATCAATATCTGATGAGCTTATGCAAGGCTGCCAAATGAAAGATCCTTGAAATATGGCCTGAAGAAGAGGAGCATCACATGAAGCTAGACCAGATGAGAAGATTGTTGGTAAGATTTTTGAAGGCATGACCCATTGATGAAAGTGATGGATGATCTATAAAGAGATTCCAAAGTTGAAGGCTCCTCAATTCATGACATCAACGGAAGGAGTCCTTCATGAGCAGCTAGGTATTTTCATCATTGTTGTTGCAAGTCCCTAGGATCCTGCACAAGTCCTTGGCTAAGAGGGAGCTTTGGAAGCAAGTCCCTGGGAGCCTGGAAAAGTCATTGGATAAGAGGGAGCTTAGTTAATAAGTTTCTTACTTGGAAGAAAATCGGTAATTCCTAAGCCAAGAGGAAAGCTTAGGAATATGTTCTCCCTAGTTAAGAGGGAGAAATAGACACATCATTTTGGTCTTCACCTGGAAGACAAAATGTGCGACTGGGTAATCATCTAGCATCCGATACTCTTTTGAGATGTATTAGGACATCTACAAAAAAAGTATTTGTGAAAGGATGGATATTCTTTGAGGATTAGCTATCCCGATAAGAATAGTCCTTTAAGGTCATACTCAGTGAACACCTGGGTGGAGTATGTACCTTGGCGACAATGATGAAGGTGTTTATAATCATTGGTCTCACCAGCATTTTAGCTCTTGGTCTTGTGGAGAGATGGAGTTGTTAGTCAAGGCCTTGCATTGTGACAATGGTGGATAATATGATGCTTCTTCTTATGAGATTCTTCAAATTGACAGTGACCATGTACCATTATAAATACCTCCCTAGTTAAGAGGGAGTGTTGGAAAGTGTAACTAGGTTCGATCTTCATAATGACTAGTAATTATGAATTTATGTAACGAAGAAGACAGGTGATAAAATGTATTTTGTAAAGCTTGACTCATGGGTTTCATGAGCAAGAAGTTTTTATTATAGGTCAAAGGCTTCTTCTTGATGTCTTTTAGGGGTTTTTCATCTTGTCATAAATGTATAATTTAGAGTCATGTATATGAAGTGTCGTTACACTTGTAAAGACAATTATTGATGTAAAAAGGATGCCTCAAGACCTTGTCTAAACGCTCCAAGAAAGTCGGCTCAAAAGTGATGGATATACACCTTATCAAGTCGGCCTACTCACAAGAGGTCATGTCGGCCTAATGAATGGAAGACAGTCTCTATAAATAGGAGGGACTGCGACCTCATATAACATCAAGTTTTTCGGATCAGCTCTAAAATCAAGCAAGAAGAAAAGGGTCTAAATTTAGTGTGAAGAAAGGGAGCATTTCAGAAGAGGATAAAAGAAGAATAGCGCTATAATAAGGGGTCTTGTCTTTGGGTCTAAAAGTCTATATGATAAGACTATAGATTGTAGTGCGTGAATAGGGAGGAACATACCACAGGAAATAAGGTTGTAAAGGTATGCGAAGGATCAACCTAGTGTGCAAAATAAAGGTGACTATACAACTAAGAAAGGAAGACAATAAGGAGTGCATAAAAAAGACAATACAAGCCTCAGTTTTGGGTTAACATATATCTAAAGAAGATTGAAGTATACACAGCGTTAAGGAGGGATATTTCAGCAAGTGCAAGAGCTCGATCTTGGGTGTCATAGGTGCAGACACAAGGCCGAGAAGGAACTTCTTGGAGGCCAAAAGGAAAGGATAAGAAGCACATTATTGGTGCAGAAAAGAGAAGTCATCACAAGAAGACTAGTGGAGCAGTGACAAGGTCTTGGAGGCATATTGAAGTCAAAGGTCTAGGTCAAGGTAATGGTACTTGTCAATTGAAGATCTATAAGAAGAATTTCTTTCAGGTTTTCCTCTCCAAGAGGGAGAGGTTTTGGCCCTGGCTTGAAGAGCCAAAATTCTGTGTCTCTTGTGTTTTGATAATTGACTTGATGAAAGACATAATAAGCTAATGAAGGTAACATCTAAGTAATGGAAGGATAACAAGTATAACACAAGCAATTATCAAATAAGAGAATTGAATTAAACTCTACGCTACCAAATTCTCAACATCAAGTACATAAGGTAGGTTTTAGTGTTTAGTATTTTTGGTACATGTATGTTTGTCGTAGTTTCTATTATTTATATCAGAGTAAGATTCACTGTTGTATGTTCATATCTCTGATACCATGTAGAAAAAATAAGATTTCTTGTAGCCCCTCCCAGTTTAGTTTGTTTGCATATGTTTAATGCCCACAACCCCACATTTCACTTGGTTGATATTTAAACATCATATGCATTAAAACAAAACATTTCTAGGCTACCTCTACACTTTAACCATTCAGTTGATAGAAAAATTAAACAAGCAATCACACAAATAGGATACACTTGATTCAATTTTGACCTTGGAAAAACCCAAAGGTGGAAACTAGTCATAAGCAGGATTTTATTTGCTTGAAATTCTCAAAGAAATTTGTACAACATTAATTGAAAAATAGTACTTATCTCTCCCTGATTTGTACCATTGTCTAGCCATTGACAACCTTGGTTTCTTAGTCATCGTCAGATCTTATCTTCTCAGAATTCGTGCCACATTTAATTGTCTTCCTTAAATTTGTGTTGCAGTTCTACCACCATTCCTTGAAATTCAAGCTAGAAGACCCTCAATTTTCTCAAATTTTGGTTGTTGTACTACTAGTAACAGATTCTCCTCAAAATTTTCGCAAAGAATAACCTCTAATTCTGTGGAGAGAATGCTTCATTTTCTATGATGGAAATTACCAAAACTCACGCCCAGAATCTTAGTCTAAAAACTTAAAAACTTTCGACATGCTACAACTTCCCTCCACCTCGAAAACTGTGCAAAACCTTCCTCACTTTTTGCACTACAAATGTGGCTCAAAACTCGTTGAAGCTACCTCTATTCTCCTTGTATTTCAAACTACTAAACTTGATGAACCTCCTTCATAGTTCAGCCTCGGAATTTAAGCCAATAAGATCTTCCTCAAACTGTTGTAGCTGCCTTGATATATGTGCCTGTATTTTAGCCTTAAACTCGATTTGAGAATAAATTTCCCCTTGCTGCCACTTGATTTCTCCTTCAACAAACTAACTCTCTCGACCTTTCTTCTTCTCCTCTTGCTCTCCTCTTCCACAAATACACATTTAGAATGAGCCTCTAATCTCCTTGAAGCTCTCCCAACCTCCTTGCTCCTCTTCTCCAACAATGCTTATGAAGAATAATGAGCTCTTGTTTCCTTTTTCCTTTTTTAGTTCCTCATAATCAGGAGAAAACCTAACCTTTTTTGTCAAGGGTTGAGATTAGATCTAAGCCCTCTAGCTTAATGGTTTTATAATGTCTTTTCCTAGGAAAAAAGGAAAAAGATCTAGGAAATACTTCCTTGGTACCCATTGTCTCAACATTTGGAGATATTAATGATGTGCCCAGTAGTCCCAGGATGTCCCCAAGCTGGCCTTGACATTGTTTGATGAGCATCACCTGTTCTAGAGCCTAGAAGATAATGCTCACCTCAAGCTGACAAGGGAGGGATTTTATATCACATTGGACCCCAAACACCTCAACTACTTAGTGCCGCATCACCCTTCTCATTCTATAAGGGTGATTTAGGGCACCTTGGACATGACATGTTGCATGGAGTGACGTTGGATGTCTTGAACATGATCCTTGAGATTCATCTAGGAGTATCAAGCACTCCCTTCTACTGGCTTATTGTGCTCATTTGTGTTGTTTTTCCACAATACTGGAGTCTAGGATAGAATCTTAAATTGTTGATGCCACCAATCCAAGTATCACAACAAGACTAGTTTGCATAGCAGAACAATCTGCAACAGTAAACTACTAGTGTACAAAAAACACACAACTTTTTACAAATTTATACAACAACCCAACTAAGTTATATTAATCAAACTGATAATACAACAGTGTAGGGCTCCCGTACCAAGGATAATGGCACTCATACATCCACTAGCACAAGAATACAAGATACAAGATACATTGCAGTCTAGCTGATGTAGCTGATGATCACAATTGCTTTGTGTATCCTATACACTGCGGGTCCTTTACTACCATTCTGCAACACCTGCCTCTATCAATGCACCAACTCCTTTAGGCCACTGAACTCGGCTATCCAATCTGCCCTCCAATTGATCATAAGTCCATCTACAACCAACACATAGGGTCTTCATGCTCACTAGCTACTCCTTCGACCTTCAAGGCAACAACACTTTTGAGACTTTTGCCCATTGTTGCTCCTCAACTCTTTTGGGACTTATCTTCCCATTATAATCTTCCTGCATTGCTCCAATGAAGACAAACATAAGGTAGGAGGGTTGCCACTTATCACTATCAAACGTCTCTTCTCCAACAATGAACACGGGCTATCCAAACTGCTGCTAGTTGGCCAGAAATTGAGCACCTCCAATCACTGCCTCTCCTAGCAACCACCTTAGTCCATCACGATGCTGCTCTAGGCTCCTCTTGGGCCTCTCTCACTCTACCCCCCAACAGACCACAAGCGTCTAATACCAATTCCTCTTCTTAAGACTCATCCACTAGCATCAACCATCAATCAAGGTGACATCTGCAACTCACTGTTGTTGTCGCTTGCCTCCGGATCTGTGCAATCTGAAATCTAGTTAAGGCATGCCAACAACCCTAAACCACTCTTCCAAACCTGTGTGACTTTCTCTAACAAATCGACTCACTTTGATGTCCACTCTAGGCTACTTGTGCACTGTTATGGGCCTTGTAAAATCCACACAAGACACCGTACAGTTGGTTGTCCACAACAACAATACAAACTACCCACAAACAAAGGAAGAACCCACTGTTTGGTTGTGTTGTTCCTAGGAGAATTTGCGGCTGAGGTAGAAAGCCTTTAATAGGCCTCACAACCCTCCAAAATGTGTCTCCATTCTAATGTTGTAGCAACACTTCCTGCAATCCAAACAGTGACAAGCTACACCACAAAAAATGCACAGAATGACACCCAACTTACCTCTGCTCTTGCGGCCTGAACTGGAAAGTAAGACACCTCAAAATATGCACACAATTCTACCCTTAAGTCACCTTTTTGGCTGCCTGAGAGCTGCGGCCTGTTCCATAGAAAATCCACACCAAAATGTTGATTTATGGTAGCGTCGGATGTGCTCTAGCCTTGTAATTTTGTATATGGGCTAAGACACATGTATTCCATAATACCTAGAAAGGATTTTTGGAAGATTCACACTAAGTTTAACTAAGTGTAAACTTAGGGATACTGATTAATTAAAGGGTATTAATTAAACTTAGTGTGAATCTTCTAGAAAAAGTCATGGATCACCTCCAAATTAATCTTAGCCCTTGATTATGTTTTAAGCTTGGTCGTTGAAGGTTCAACAAAAGAATATAAGAAGGGGTGAGGGCCTATGGAAATACACATCAGACGGAGAAAGAATCAAGAGTTTGATTTCTTCAGTGAGAGGAAGAATCGAAGTGGTTCTCTTTTACAGAGAGGGGAAGGTGAAATCTCCAAGAGGGAGAATTTATGAAGCATAGAGAGTGAATGAAGAGGAGTGGGAGAGGAGCCAAAGCATCAGCGCAGAGTTACTCTAGCAGCAGTTACGTTGGGCCAGCGCAAAGAAGCAGAGAGAGTTTTGTTTTTTGTTGGAGGGGCAACTGAGGGTTCATCCAGTGTCAGGAGGACATTTCGGGAAGGAAGGAGCACTCTAGTCTCATATAGCAGCAAGCACAGAAGCAGCCATGACAAGCAGCAGAAGCAATGACAGTGTGAGTGACACAGTCACTGCGCAGAAATCTCGCAGAGCCAGTGAGTGTGGGTGCAGGTCAGTGCTGGAACTCAGATGGTGATGTGAGAATTGTCTCACTCAGCCTTTTCTCATCAGAATTCTTCAGGTGATTGATTGACATTTACAATCACACATTTGTACTCAGAATTTCTGCATAATAAAGAAACCCTCAAATCTGTTGCACTGTTTTTTCCACATTGGGATTTTCCAGGGACAATTGTCCAAAAATAACGGTGTCTATGTGTGATTACTTGTGCTATTTTTATATGTGATTTGTTAATCGTGAAGCCTGCAACATATTTTATTTTGTTATTTAACATGAGAAATGTTAAATAATTGTGTTTGACAATGCAATAGAAGAAATTTAATAAGTAGTTGCAGTAGAATTCTCCATTATAGAATTTTCACACAAAACCACAGAGAATCCCTCTCCAAATTCGATTGTGTTGTCTCCTCTCCCTTGCCTCAAACTCGCACCCTATTTCAAAGCTCTTCATTGATGATTGAGTGAACTTAGATGTGATTTGATGCCTCACACTTGATCTATCTTTATATGATGTCAAGTGGCTCCACCATGCTCACACATAAACTTCAGAATTTATTTTCTCCACTTCTAGAGCTAGGATTTTGATGACTTTTGATGCCCCTTTCTCCTCTAAGGGTCCTCTAACACTTCCATGCGTCAAATCATTGAAATGCCTCATGGTTCAACAACCACCAACTTGAGTACAAAGCCCACACCTTGGATTCCAAGCTCACAAAGCCCTTTTGTGGCGCTTCAACCTCCAAACCCCGAACCCAAAGGCTTGGAGTACCTACCACGCTACCACATCTTAACACTCCCTTTGAGATTATTTTGGTCATTTTAATTTTAAATTTTCTTAATTACCTCACTTCGTTGAGGTGATAAATAGTGTTAACAAATCTAATGATGAAAGAAAAATGTGAATAATAAGAATGTAGTCAATTACAAAGAGTCTTCATTGTGATCAATTTCAAACTATTTTCTTCTACTATTATTATTGTCACCCTTGCTAGTTTTGTGCAACCAAGGAAAATATATCGAAGATATGATTAATTTTATCAATAATATGTAAATAAATCTAATATTAATATAATCTGTTTTAAATATGCTAAATATGGTAAATATGCTTGTGATTATTCTAGTGACACTTCCAAGACTAGGAAGTAGCTCTTCATCATCATTATCACTGCTCGCAACACTCCCCCTACTCATGGTGCCCACAACTGCAACAATCCCTATAACATGGCCTACACCTCTCTTGGAAGTGTCATTGTCACTGGAACCCTCCTACTTCTTCTTCTTCTCCTGAAATGTTCTCCACACTCTCCATAATTCCTTCTTGGCAAGATGTAGAAGCACCCTTGCTCTCCATTGACCACGCGGTCTTCTTGGGCTGCAAAGTCACCCTCTGAACCTGAAAACTCCCTCTAGAACTTGACTCCCTCTAAGTTTCTACATCTGGACCTTCTCTAGAACCAACACCTGATTCTCCTTCTTCTTCTCATGATATATAGGCTTGTCTGTCAGCCTGTATAGACCATGCTCTCTAATTCCAATCATGACACCTGCAGAGCTAGAGCCTATGGGTCTGAGGCTCGCCTTCCCATCCTGGAACAAAACCTAAATCCCTTTTTTTCTCAATTACTAAGACAAACATCACACTATATCTGAGACATTATTTTGGGATTGATAATTACTTGTGATATTCTTGTATAGTCTTATTAACTTTCTTTATGTTCTTCTTTAATATTCTTTTCATCAAGCAATCATCAAATAAAAAACATGAAGATCAATGACACCAGATATAGGCACGCAGTCGGGGCTAAAACTCCTAAGAAGGGGAAAACCCAGTCAAACTCTTCCACTAGTAGATTCAAATCAAACTTGAGACAAACCAAAACCTTAGACCAGAACAAAAAACCTTCCTCCTCCACCAAGTCAACCTTCCAAGATGACGAAACAAACATTAGAAGTCAACCCTTGTCAAACTCTGCTTCAACCCAATTTCAAGTCGAAATTTTGGCCCCCCAACTTCAGAATTTTGGCCCCTAGCTTCAAACTTTCGGCCCTATTGCAACTCTGCAACTTTGGCCCTCCAACAGCTTTAGAATTTCACACAAGCGAGTCAAATGAGAGAGAAAATGGTCTTTAAACTTCTTCATTAAGGTTTCTTCTCCTTGGCTATGGGTTTTCTCCTCCTTCCAAGAATTCCACGCTCTCTTTTCTTCTCCAATAACTACAAATCGAACTTCTTGTGAATCTTCTCCTAATGAGGTCGAGTTGTTGCCTTTATACAGCGGATTCTACCTTGTAATGAGGCCAACTTGTCTAGGTTGAGGCCGACTTGGTGGAGCCCTAAATGACACATTTAAAATAAAATAAAAAAATTCTTTCTTGATAAACAAAGCCCAAGAACGGTATATTACATGGCGACATGGACAATGACTCTTGGCACAAAACCTAGAAGCCTACAATGGAGGCTTTGACCTATTAATCATTGACCCAAGCATGAAACCCATGCTTTAATAAGTCAATTTCCTTTATAATAAAAAATATTTTTCTTTCTTATTAGATTATGGCCCAAATACAATTATGAAGACTGAAACTAGTTACATTCTTCAACACTCCCTCTTAACTAGGGAGGTATTCATAGTTAGATATATACAGAGGTATATGGAAGATCTCAAAATGATATGCTCTATGAAGAGTCATTGCACACTTAGTGCTATAGATTGTGAAAATTTATAAACATAAATCCTACTACAATGTCTTGATTTACTTTTCCTAGTTAATTTTCTAAATTATTCAGTAAAATCAGCGAAGTAAACACAATTGCAACCTACACATTTACAGATCATTTATTGAACATCACGCATACATGACAAAGTGACACACAGATTTTTCGGACAAATGTCCCCGAAAAAAACCCAATGCGGGAAATAGGTGCAACTAGCTCTAAAGGGTTTTATTATTATACAAAATCTGAATACAACAATATCTAGGAACCAAAATGGTTCGCCCTACAGAGAAATTACACGGAAATAGTACCTCTTTCACTCGAAAACAGAAAATATGGTTGATTCATGTTGTCAAATGGGATTTATAGAACTCAAGCCCTTTCTGGCCCACCGGAAACACCAACGATGTCCCTCAACCCTCTGTGTCAGCCTCTAGGCTGCCCTGGAAGGGCCTGCGTCAGACTCTCTGGGCTTATGTTGCCCCTGCGCTACCCTAGTTGGGCATGTGTCACCCCTGAAAGGTTGTTGAAGCGTCAACACTACCTTCTGCGTGGCTCTAGCTGAACTGTGTATCTCTCGCTGACATCTGTGCTGCCTGGTACACTGCATCTTTGTCAGTGTTGTATTCTTGGCCTAGGATCAGATCATCCCTTACCAATCTCTGCCCCTCACTGCACTGCAAACTCGCTTCGAAATTCTTAGCAAACCACATCCTAGAATTTTGACTTAGCTTCAGTGCTCTGCCAATATGTGTGTTTTCTCAAACTGACCCCAAGCCCTTCTCTTATACTTTTCTCGTTGGCAAACCAACAACCGTGATCTAATCCCTAATCAACAGCTAAAATTAGAAGCTGCTTGATCCATGTCACTTAGAACATTCTCATCACATGTTTAATTTAATTCACTTTAATCTTTTAATTTTCCTAAGTTAGATTTAGGGTCCTTAATTAAAAAGATTAATTATTTGAATAACTATCAAACCAGATGGAATTCCTCCAAACGCTTTATGGGTCTTGGAGATCTCATGTACTCCAGCTTCTCCACAAAATTTTGGAGCTAGAGCACATCCGATGCTACCCCAAAATCTCAACATAGATTAGATACCTGATCAGGGTATCTAACGAGGTGGGACTAAAGTGTGTTCCAAGCTTTAGCCACTCTAGGTACCATCAAGCATTTAACTCTAACACCAACCCAAGGATCTAGGTGCATATCCAAGGTTAGAGCTCTAAGACCAACACCACCCTCCCTACTTCGGCATCTAGATATCCTCACAGGTCGGCCAAATGTCATATAGAAACAATACTCATATGTACATATTAATGTCGAGTTGACCCTGATAAACCAAGAAATGGTTACTCAAATTAGGTAATAAAAATATGATCTTCCACTATTTTGTTATGAATAGGTAAGCCAATGTGCCAGATCACAAATACCATCATAAAGTGGACGCCATATGTTGCTCATGACCATTGATGGATATGATGCCTACGTTAAAAGAATACTAAGAATGTGTATCTAATTATTGGTTTTCTGGTTATACGAGTTATCGAGGACTCAAATTTGTTCGGATGAACATTTTAGAGCTGGACTACAAATGTCATACTTACTGATAGAGATTCGAAAGTATATTTACTTCAACATGGGTAACTTTCACACTCCCTTCTTTTCCAAGAAACCACAATATTTACAGTTAAAAATAAACTAGGTATAGAGAAGTTGGCCATGCAGGATACTTAAAGAGAGATATATATGCACACTTTCACATAATGTAGGACTAGTAATTTCATCGCTTTTCGACCCATATTTTGTTCCGTTCACCATATCCCATGAATGCACAACATCATACTTGGCTGCATTAACTCATGTACACATAATATGAGTTATTCCGTCACACTTTAATGCTAAGTTGACCTTCCAAATGAAGAAAGGGTTACTTCAGGTAATTAAAAATATGCTCTTCCACTATTTTACAGTTGTTGGTAAGAAAGATCATGAATACCATCACAAAGTGGACACCATATGTTGCCCATGACCATTGTTGGATATGACCTACGTTAGAAGAATACTAAGAATGTGTTATCTAATTAGAGGTTTTCTTGGTTAAACCTCGAAATGGTTAGGAATAATGAAATTTTAGAGCTGCATTAAAAATATAATAGTTACTAATCTACATTATAACACATATTTACTCCAACATGGGTAACTTTTACAATCCCTTCTTTGCCAGGAAACCACAATATTCACAGCAACAAATAATCCATGAATAAAGAAACTGGCCATGCAGGATGCTTAAAGAAAGACATGCATGCACACATTCATATAAAGTTGGAGAAGTTATTTCACCTGATTCAGAAACTCATCTAACCTCCTTGTCATGCGTATGATGCTGCCCTCAAATATATCTGTTCGACTGATAACCTCTGAAAACGAGGCACCCTGCAGAAAACATATTTAGCAAGTTGAGACATATGAAAGATATAATACATTTAAGAAATTTATTGTGCTACTCTGCAGAAATATCAATTTTTACAGTAATAATTTGCAGTAAATTCCACATTGCAAAAGGATCAATAGCAGATCACTGTTGAAAGCACATCCACAGCTGAAAATATTACTTTTAAATGAAAGAAATTTCAAAGAATACGAGACACAGTCCAAGGGTGTTGAGCTGGTTACAGTAAACATGATTACAATACTGAAACACTGTTTCTGAGATTACCTTTTGATGTCAATAAAAAGTATAGTCTTATCACAGAATAATAAAACAAGTTACAACAAGTATGCATTTTTGAAACAGCATAACTTACTGCAAAGCAGTTCTTAAAAATCTGTTATATTTTAGACAATATAATCACAAATTCCCTGTGTAAGAGTTGTAACAGTACTCTGACTTCCTATGTTACTAGATAGCGAATTCTACAGATCAAAAAAACAATCAATGATACTACATTACGCATACATGTTCAAAACATATGACTCGGTAGTGCACAAGGTATCTGAAATATATTTAAAAGTAATGAAATTAAAAGGGAAACATTGGTCTAATGTAATGTTAGGTCAAACTGTGTTTTTATTGTGTTTCTTTAGTGTGCTTCTGTAATTTACTAATTCAACAAGCGCAATTGTGTCCTGTATGAGTGAGCAGAGGGTTAAGACATCTCCTCAATATCGTCAATACTTGATTAACACCCTCTTGGTCCATGAAATCAAATTAAAGAGCAAGGAAGGTCATTCTTAAATTGTCAATGATAGATTGTCACAGATGTTCAAGTGAACTATTATTTTTGCATTAAGCAATTGCCTCAAATAGCCAGGTTGGCTGGGGGCCTGGACTGTTTTCCTTTTTGAGGATTTAACCATGTAAGCAGTACCATACTCATATTTGATTTCTGTGTGTGTTTGGCCTGTGTGGATATACCATTACTATAAGGATTCACTGCTATTGTTGATCGAGATTATGATCTTGTGTCATTGCATGTGCCAAAGCCTTTCTATTTTCTTTCTGGAGTTTCTGCACATTTCTAGCTCAGTGAATCACTCGAATGCATCTGGAGCACTTTTTCCAGCTATGAACACCCCTCATTTGTCCAAAACGCCTTCTGTTTGTCTGAGATTAAGGCAGTACAGTTATTTGAATTATAATGTTTTTATATAAATATTTTGGCTTTCGCTCTCAATATTTTGAGCATTTTCAGCGAGTTTGGAGTGTCTCCAACTAAGTTACAGGAAATGCTGGCCCCAACTCCCAGAAACGCCATTCAGCGTTTCACATAAGGAAACATGTACGAAACGGCTTGGAAACGGCATGGAAACATTTCCGCCATGTTTCACTTTTTCAGGATCGGCCAGCCTGAGATCGGAAATGTTTCAAAGGAGTTTCAAGAAAATTTGATCATACGTTTCCAGAAAAGATGGAAATGTTTCCAAGTTTTGAGGTTTCCAATGTTCTAGGCACTTTGTTGCAAGAATATATTCCAGGTTTGTTTGTCCAGAGCATGTAAACGCAGCTGAATTCTTTGCAGACCTTATATCCACTGATTACAGCTCATCTGAACTTGAACGTTTATCTTGAAAAAAGATTCATGACACGATAGAGGTATTTGCCAACAAGTTTTCATTGTTCAACAATGCCAGATCTAAAGGATAGAAACCTAGAATTTGGAATGGAAACTCATAAGGTATCTATGAAATCAAGAAGGAAAGTTGTTACCCACAAAGTTAGCTGGTGTAAGCAGTTTCCTTGCATTAGGTTAAATTTCTCAGCATTTCTTTACTAGTATCATACTTCACAATACTTAATTGCTTGAATTGTGGCATCTTGATTCTTGGTCATATGATCATAGGTTGTGAACAAATAAATCCAGCTTACTTCTTTCTATGAATTTCAGAGCATCTCCTGTTGTAGCTACTGGAATACAGTCCAACTTATAATGCGTACACACTGTTATTTACAATGATTAAATTTACATTATATTCTATGATACTAAACAATATTTCTGTGTCATGACTCCTTTAGAGCCTAGACCAAGATACTGTGCAACATACTATTTACAAAGTCAAATTCACTATGTTTCCTCTGTGTGAGTGCTCTCAAATTCATTAGAAAAATATATAATTTCATGAAGTATGATGCGACTCTGAAAACAATCTCATATTCCTTTAATGTGTGAGTGGGTATCGACATTTTAATCAAAGGTGCCAACTTGAATGTTATTATAATCATTGCTGATGATGATGAAAATGTTTATACTGAATTCATGATGATGATTTGTTTATGATGAATTCATGATGATAATTTGTCTATGCTGAATTCGTGATGATAATTTGTCGTATCCATTTCAAACCCTGTATCTGTATCTGTTTCAGTGCAACTTAGGTCCCCAACGCTGATCTGCATATGCTATTGCTCTTTACTTCAAACAAACTAACCAAATCAGACAGAAATCTAGTGGTTTAGGGCTTGTCTCACAGCCATCTTTTTCTAATGAAATACAAATCTCAATCTTCATTCTTGGTTCTATGGCAATAATTTTTTTTTTCAATTTGATTGTTTGGTTGTGTGGTCTCTGTCTGAAGGTCCTTGGCTCCATTGTTGTCATGTCGTGAGTAGGTTCGTGTTTTTAGCTCCAGGGACACTGTCCCCTTTCTATGTCTCAATCTAAGTTGCATTAAATCTGGAAATCTCTAGAAGTTTCCAACACAGAAACGCCTAGAAATTTGGACCCCACCACCACCCCCAAAAAATAGAAATATCTATATATCATTTTTTTACATATAACACATCTTGCAAGAAAAAAAGAATGAAACACGAAGGACATTTTTAGAAGGAAACCATGGCTATATTAACTCCCATAGACGATTACAAGACTGAAAGCCCAAAATTAGCCTTTATAGATGAGGCTATGCATCCAAGATTCCAAAATCAGCCTTTGTACATGAGGCTATACATCCAATATCAGCCTTTATATGTGGTTATATGTGCTGAAAATGAAATAACTCCTCATGGTAGTGATCCATGATATGTGTCATTCTATGTAATAAGCTACTAGTGGCAATGGCAATGATGCCGCAATGGGAAAGAGATGGACATACGACCATGATAGGCTTACTGAAGAAGAGCTACAAAGAATAAGAGAGAACCAACATTGGAAATGCATTCAATCCAAGAAGCAAACATTAGTAAAGGTGAAATTCATCACCTATGGAAAGACTAATGGTAAAATTAAGATTTTTCTTTCATTATTTACCTCAATTTAGATATCAGTTGTGTTGGAATGTAGAATTAGAGTAACACCAAAAGTCTTTATTTTTCAAGATTCATCTTTGTTTTTTAGATACACATCCCATAAAAACTGAATTATATACGATGACAGGATATGCAATCATTAAAATGCAAATTATGGCCATTATACAAAACCAAAGTAAGCATACATCACAGCAATGAAGGGTCTTTCAGCAACCTATCAATTCCCTCTGAAGAATCAATGAAGAATTCAACTCTAAAGGAGAAACTTTTGTTGAAATAAAAGACGATGTCAAGCCAAACATTGTTGAGTATTTTTGGTCAAAAATGGTCGTGTCTTGGATATGCAATCAAATTCAAAGAGAGATTGCATAGTCTCATTAAAAAGGAGAAAAGAATCCTAGTCAAGAGCTTTATTTACTACAACCTTCAATTAGAAGTATCATTTTTTACTGATCTGTAAATTGCTGTGGATATTCCACTAGACAGTTTGTCACCACAGCTCTGATAAGCTATAATTAAAAATCTGAAATCTACAGTACTATGGTTCTATTGCTCTTTAGATTTCTGGAAATAAATCTATAGATTATTGTTGATTGTGTATGCATGGAAATTAAGATTATGCAAAAAAACAAAGAACGGTGAAATAAAAACCCACCGCAAATTGACACAAGATATGACCTGGGAAACCCTTTTGGGAGAAAACCCAACTAGAATGTCAGGTCGCTCTACTCTCTTTCTCTGAATAAAAAATGGTTGCAAGTACAAATAAATATGGTATGTGGCTCGTGGGCTACTACAGTGCACAAATCCTCTCTGTGTGCTCTCTCTCCTATTCCTCTTGACTATTTTTGCTCATCTATGGAACAAATGCACTCAAAAGAATGGAACCCCTTTTCCTCTTAGTAGCCCAGTTATAACATAACCCGATAGCCTACTAGTGGTTAGGTTTGAGTACCTCAACTCTTAACCAAAGTTAGAATATGGACTCTTCTAGAGTCTTCTTCATCATAATCACATGGCTTGCCCCTTTTCCATGAACAATGAGGGCTAACGTGGCATCCTTTCGAACTATGGTGGTGAAAACAGGAAGGTCAACTTCTCAGTGGCATAAGTTCTTCATACAAATACGGATCATTATATGTTTAGTGTCACTTAACACCACACATGGAGGAACAAGTTAAAACTCTTCACCATACAAATCATGTAACAGAAGGACTAAAAGTTGCTTGCTCCTCTACACTTGATTGAGCAATATCAAAACATATTAAAAGGTCATCACCATTAATGGTCCATGTAAAACTTTCTTCAATTGATATATATGATTCAATTCAAGTGTCTTTGGGTCCACAAGTTGAATCATTGAATTGAGGCAAACCGGATCGATCTTCTAAGACTTCATAAGGTGGAGTGTTTAGCAAAAATCAATTGTAAATTTGTTACAAGGACCTTTCTAAAATTGAATAAGCTGGTCATTTTCGCCATACTCAAATCATTATGTTGAGAGGGTGTTAATTTGGGACAACTAGGTCCAAACTCCATGTTGTGATGCTCAAATGAAGATGCCAATATTTTTATTGGACTCCTCTTTCAGAGAGGTGCAAGATTGATCTAAAGATCATCTTAATCTGATGAGCAGAACATTTATTTTGAATTTATTCAAAATATGTGCAAGTCGGCCTTAAGGTTTTGTGCCCCAACAGTTATGTTACACACCCTCACTAATGGATATAAATTGGTCAACGTTGGAGGACATTTTCACTCATCTCATCCTCACACAATTCTCTCTCCTCATCTGATTGGTTCAATGACCTTGGCGGCTCTTCTCTCCATATGTGGGAAAATTTCAGCAGCTGCAATTTTCTGTTTTCAGTCTAGGGTTTCTGCAGCAACTTTGACCAGCGTTGACTTTGGTCAACGCAAGATCAAACAGACCTGAAACTCTCCCAAACGTTCAATTTTCCAAATCCACATTTTTTGGCATTATTCCTGAGGTTAGATGTTGACTTTGACTTTTTGCGTTGACCTAGCTATTGCTGCTGTTTGCGTTGACCGTTGATTGACGGCGTTGTTTTTTGTGTTGACCGTTTTGGTTGTTCTAGAGAGTTGTGTGACATTGCTGGTTGGCTGACCATATTGAGACTTTGCTAGTTGAAGCATCCTGCAGATCACCGTACCGCACCAACACACTTATATATTTTTGGTTTGTCTTCTGTCAATCTATTGGTATGTTCTATCAGCGTTTTACTTTCTTGTTTATGTGATTGCTGACTGACATTGGAGATAAAAGTAAAGTTGCACCAAGCATAGAACATCTTCAAAAATTTACATGGTATCAGAGCTGAGGTGAAGACAAAGCCCTAGTTTGTAGCAATTACCGAAGAAGAGGATAGCTTCCTCGAACTACAATGGCTTTAAGGCTGATGACAAATTGACTAGGAAGGATGACTTCCATTCTTGGAAGATGACATTGAATCTTAATTTGGAAGACCAAGATGTCATGGACTATGTGCAGGGTAAAATTCAAGAGCCTCCATCCACTGCAACTGTTGTTGCCAAAACAAAGTACAAAAACGCAAAAATCAAAACAAAGTCGAGGATCAGGGACTCAATTCATAAGAGTATGGTTGCCTACATCTCTGAGCTGGGCACATCCAAGGAGATGTACGATAAGTTGGTGAACATGTTCAAGGCCAACAATGCGAATCAAGTCCTATTCTTCAAGAATCAATTGAAGAATCTAAAGAAAGGCAGGGATGAGTCTATTCAATCATACTTTCTGAAGCTGGCCGAGATCAAGAATAATCTGCTGGCTATTGGGGAGACAATAGCTGATCGAGAGATGGTTCTCACCGCACTTGGAGGTCTCCCATCCGAATGGCATGTGTTCAACACTACCATTCTCAATAACAATGCCATACCTTACTTTGACGAAGTACTATCGAGATGCGTACAACAAGAGACAAGGATGAAGGAATATGAAAATGAAGGAAATGTTGCCTTCGCTGCTCATTCTAGGCAGAAGAACTTTGGTGGTCCAAGGAACAAAGGAAGAGCAAGGGCCCAAGGAAAGAAGGGCACGTGTTACACTTGTCACAAGCCAGGTCACTATGCTAGAGAATGCCCTTTCAAGAAGGATTCTCCCGATGATGATGACAACAACAACAACCGGAGGAATGGCAATCAAAGGAACAACAGGTTCAAGGAAAAGAGGAAGGCTCCCTCTGGCGGAAATGGTCAACCTTTCAAAAGGTCGAGAAATTCTAGGTACGAGGAATCAAATGTTGTTGATAAAAGAAATGAATTCATTCTTGCATTTTCCCTCTCTGTTGCATCTCCACCCGACACTATGGATGTTTGGTTGGTAGATAGTGGTGCCTCAAGGCACATCACCGAGTTCAAGGTAGCACTTTCTGATATGGTTGAGAAGGATACTAATCTGAAAATTATCCTTGGAGATAATGCCACATATCTCGTGAAAGGGACAGGGACTGTGACCCTCCACTTGTCTCAAGGTCAAGTCCTCTGCTTGCAGGATGTACTCTATGTACCTAACTTGAAGAAGAACCTTGTGTCTATATCATCCATGGAAGACAAAGGTTTCAATGTGGCATTCATTGATGGGAAGGTGCGTATCTGGAAGAAGAGTTTCAAGGAAGCTATCACGATTGGGTTTAGAGTTGATACACTCTATCAGGTTGGAGGAAGTCCACTAGGAGCGATGACGTGTGATACTATTCGACAGATGGAACTATGGCACCGGAGGTTTGGACACCTTCACTACAAAGCCCTTCCCGAAGCAAGGAAGGTGGTGACGGGGATGCCGGAGTTCTCAAATAATCATGAAGGTGTATGTTAGGGTTGTGTCGAAGGAAAGCATACAAGGGGACCTTTCCCCTCAAGTGTCACAAAGACATCTGATGTCTTGCAATTGATTCATTCTGATCTGTCTGGTACGCTGCCCGTGACATCCTTGGGAGGATGTTCTTATAATATGACATTCATATATGACTTCTCTCGCAAAACCTGGATATACTTCTTGAAGAAGAAGGATGAGGCTTTCATGTGGTTATGTACATTCAAAGCCTTGGTAGAAAATCTGACAGGGAAGAAGATCAAGATACTAAGGACCGATAATGGCACTAAATATGAGACGAACGAGTTCAAGAACTTTTGCAGAGAAGCTGGCATCAAGAGGGAGAGCACAACTACCCATACTCCTGAGCAAAATGGTGTTGTTGAACAAAAGAATAGGACCATTGTGGAAGTTGCCCGTGCCATGCTCTGTGACCAGGGTCTTCCGAAGTTTATGTGGGAAGAAGCTACGAACACTGCTGTGTACATACAAAACCGATGCCCGCATTCTGCTCTGGACTCCAAAACTCCCGAAGAGGTTTTCACTGGTAAGAAACCTGACATCTCACATTTTAGAGTTTTTGGATGTCCTGTTTATTTTCATGTGCCAAAAGAGAAGAGGAGCAAGTTGGATGCTTCTGGGAAGAAGGGAATGTTTGTGGGCTACAGCGAAACTTTGAAGGCCTATAGAGTCTATGTGCCTAGTCAAAGGGAAGTGGAGATATGCCACGATGTTACCTTTGACAAAGATGCTTCCCTGAGGAAAGTAGTCAATCTTCCGAGATCTGAGGAAGAACATGAGGCGAGGCATGGATATCAAGAAGAACCGAAGGATGAGACGATGCCCAATGTTGAAGGATCGATGGATCCAATTGATCCACCTCCTTCGATGAGGAAGAGACCATCATGGCTCAAGGACACTCTCGAGGATGCCGAGGGACATATGGCCCCAAGGGGGACATTCCGTGAAAGCAAGAAACCAAATAGATACCAAGGGTATCTAGCAGCCATGAGTACTATTGTACAATCTGAGCCTGGATCTTTTGAGGAAGCCGTAAAGCATCAAGCCTGGAAGGATGCTATGCACGAAGAGTATGAGTCCATAATGAAGAATGATGTCTGGGATGTTGTTCCAAGACCAGAGGACAAAGCAGTCGTCACCTCGAAATGGCTCTACAAGATCAAGCATGGATCTGATGGAAGTGCCAAAAAGTTCAAGGCAAGATTTGTTGCCCGTGGCTTCTCTCAAAAGGAAAGCATAGACTATGATGACATATTTGCACCTATGGCCCGATATACCACCATCCGATCTATCATAGCCCTTGTTGCTACACAAGGATGGAGTCTTCATCAAATGAATGTGAAGACCACATTTTTGCATGGTGCGATAAAAGAAGAGGGGTATGTGGAGCAACCTCTGGGGTTCGAAGTCCAGGATCAAGACACCCATGTCTGCAAGTTGAAGAAAGCCCTCTATGGGTTGAAGCAAGCACCCAGAGCTTGGTACGAGAGGATAGACAGCTACCTGATGAAGTTGGGCTTCACTCGTAATAATGCTGATCTAAACCTTTTCTTCAAGGTTGATAGAGAGAAGCCTCACATTCTGGTGTTGTATGTGGATGACCTCTTCCTAACAGGTGTTGACCCTCTCATTCATCAGTGCAAGAGGGAGCTCGCAAGTGATTTCGAGATGAAGGACCAACGACTGATGCATTACTTCCTAGGCATGGAGGTCTAGCAGAGACCTGGCAAATTTTACTTTCTCAAGGAAAATACATTGTGAAGCTTCTGGAAAAATTTGGTATGGTGAACTGTAAGTCCGTGTTGACACAGATGGAGTACAACTTTAAGAAGTTAAGTGGCAGCACTGTTGGGCCCGTGGTAGCAAATCCTACTAAGTATCGTCAACTCGTAGGGGCCCTGATGTTCTTAGTGAACACCCATCCAGACGTATGTTTTGCAATGAACACTTTGAGTCAACATATGGTTGAGCCACATCACATTCACTGGGTTAGTTCCAAGAAACTATTGAGATATCTTCAGGGCATGATAAACCATGGGTTGAGATACACTGTCGGGAGCCATAGTATTAAAAACCGGAACCGGTGACCAGACCGATGGACTTAATGAACTGGTAACCGAACCGGAACCGGTCTAACCGGTACTGGTCAGGTCTAAACAAACCAGTTTTTAAAATAATACAATAAATAATTATTTTTTAATTAAAAAAAACTATTTCTAAGATTTGCAACCGTAATTCCAAGCCAATAACGACAAAATATGAAAACTTTGCTCATTTATATACTATGTAAAGGTGAATATATCAAAATGGCACCGAGTGCAATACATATCATCGAAAAATACATAAGCAATGAGGCTCCAAATGGCCCATAAAATCCAGAAACAATGCTACAAACTATGAGGCCATTGGCCTAATACATATTAGTGATCAACAACATGATCACTCCTCATCACGATCAAAATCATCAACACTACTAGACAAGGGATCATCAACATGAGCTACATAAATAATATGGCTCAGAGTTTGAGGACTCCTAAAACTCCTCTACAACTTTAGTAGTAGTAGTAGTAGTAGTAGTAGTAGCAAAAATAAACATCAAAACTACAAATCACTAAGCAACATGGTCTCTCATGAAACTCATCACTGATTCAATACTACTAGTAATGGGATCATCAACAAGAGATACATAAACATCATCTAGCTCAAAGTCTTCAGACTTGGATTGCTCAACCTTATAACATGATAGAAATTGAAAAAGTTTAACATGCCTAACCAATGATTTTGGTTTGAGTGAAGGGTTCATCTCCTCAACCTTAAAATGCGGTAGAAAAAGATTAGCATGCCTAACCAATTGTTTTCCTTTGAGTGAAGGGTACATTCTTGTTAAGGCCACGTTAGGGGAGTTCAACAATCAATACCACCAACATCAACAAAGTTCAACAATCAATGCCACCAACATCAAGGTTCTTAAAGGACTTCATGCTCTTGATCAAATGCCAATCTCATACCATTACCCATGATGGAATCAAATCGAAACATTGAAAACCCCCAAACCGTGAAACCCTAAAAACCATCAAGTTTGCTTAATTTTGAGTGAAATCTAAATTCTAGTTTCTCCATATGAAATCCAACGAGGTCAAAACCACTCTTAAACATCCTGAGTCATTTCATGGTAATGTTAAAAATTTAAGTAAAAGGATGAAAATGAAAAATATAGTAAATGTCACTTTTACTTTAAGAATTTAATATTACCATTAATTGCCAACAGGATGTGTCAGGAAAATGAGAGGGTAGGCATGCTTTTCTTAGAGGGGATATTTTTGGAGGAAAACAACCCTAAAGTTCCCTCAAAAAAGCTCCAAAACTCAAAAAATTGCATTATGTGGTGTCCATAGTTGGCCTGTGTAACAGCAAAACTTGTAGATTTGGTTTCTGTAGCAAAAAGACTTGTAGATTTGTTGACTTTAATAGCAAAATGGCTTTAATTATAAAAATACACAAGAGATATTTATAATAATAAATATTTATTGATATGATATGATAAGATGATTGAAAGTTACAATGAGGTCCTGCTTTTATACCTATGCAGGTACCTTTTCACGAATGGGCATGTCTTTTAGACATGCCTTTTCATTAACCTAATGACTATTTTACATAATCCTGTTTATCTATTAATGACTATATTTATTACATTAGTTATGAATTAGATTCATAACAGCCTGGCAATGAACTGGTCGGTTTAGGATGGAACCGACTGGTTTGACCATAAACTGGCCGGTTCCATCCTAAATCGGCCGATTAGCACTGGTTGGACCCGTTTTTTGGGCGAAGAGGAGGGTTGAACCCGGGTTTTTAACCAATTTGACCCGGCCAGTTTGACCGGTTTCTAGTTCAAACCAGCCGGTTTTTAATACTATGCTGGGAGCGTGACAATCCATGGATATACCGACGCCGATTGGGCTGGCACTGTTGTGGATCGTAAGAGCACATCAAGACGCTGCTTCACACTTGGTTCTGCGTCGATATCATGGATGAGCAGGAAGCAGAAGTAGGTGGCTTTGAGCACCGCGGAGGCCGAATACATTGCAGCAAGTATGGCCTGTTGTCAAGCAGTTTGGTTGCGAAAGTTCTTCAGTGAGTTGTTCGGGCATGTGCTAGATACCATCATGATACTCTGTGATAACCAAAGTGGGATTCGGTTGTCCGAGAGTCCCGTGTTCCACGATCGATCCAAGCATATTGATATCAGGTACCACTTTATCCAAGATATGGTACAGCGAGGAGTCGTAAAGCTCGATCATATAGGAACTAATGACCAGGTCGCGGATATTCTCAGAAAGCCCCTAGGGAAGGTCAAGTTCCTAACCTTTGTGAGAGTCTTGGTATCGTGGAACGAACCTATGCTGAGGGTCCTGTTGCACGATGAGCATTGGGAGCTCTGGGGGGCCTTTGGGGATAGCTTCTTGGAGCTATAAGCAACCACAGGGCTAGGCTTGCCGAACCTTGTTGGTGTCCTTCTGCCCCACCGTTGTGATGATTGAGTTGGTTCACCTCTCAGTATCTGTGCCCCGTATGCATCCTACCCATTGAGTTCAGGGCTCATAGGAAGTACCTCTCATTTGGCCAATGAGGTGGGAAACGCTAGAGACTAGTAGAAAAGACTGATGGACACATCAAAGATTGTCGTACTCTTTATCTAGGATGGCACGGTCCAACCACTTGACCTGGGATCAAGCACAGTGAGGTTTCGGACCTCCAACTAACTTCGGGTCAGGTAAACCAACTTCGGGTTGGTATGAGACCTTTGTGAGTCCTATAGAGGTTTCGAACCTCTGGGCTGAATCTGTCAGCCGGGAATGATGTCTTTGTGACTGACCCACTTCTGTTCTGAAATAACGAAGCCAACAAAGCAAGTTACGACGAGATGACGCACGATGTTTGGATTGCACAGGTGGATGGAGTTCTCCCTAGTTGAGAGGGAGTGTTAATTTTGGACAACTAGGTCCAAACTCCATGTTGTGATGCTCAAATGAAGATGCCAATATTTTTATTGGACTCCTCTTTTGGAGAGGTGCAAGATCGATCTAAAGATCATCTTAATCCGATGAGCAGAACATTTATTTTGAATTTATTCAAAATATGTCCAAGTCGGCCTTAAGGTTTTGCGCCCCAGCAGTTATGTCACACACCCTCACTGATGGATATAAATTGGTCAATGTTAGAGGACATCTTCACTCATCTCATCCTCACACATTTCTCTCTCCTCATCTGATTGGTTCGATGACCTTGGAGGCTTTTCTCTCTACACGTGGGAAAATTCCAGCAGCTGCACTTTTTTGTTTTCGTTCTAGGGTTTCTGCAGCAACTTTGACCAGCGTTGACTTTGGTCAACACAAGGTCAAACGGACCTGAAACTCTCCCAAAGTTCGATTTTCCAAATCCACATTTTTTGGCACTATTCCCGAGGCTAGATGTTGACTTTGACTTTTTTGTGTTGACCTAGCTGTTGTTGTTGTTTGCGTTGACCATTGACTGACAACATTGACTTTTGGGTTGACTTTTGTGTTGACCATTTTTCCTGACCTAGAGGATTGTGTGACATAGCTGGTTGGCTGACCATATTGAGACTTTGATGGTTGAAGCATCATGCTGATCGTCGTAACGCACCAACACACTTGTATATTTTTGGCTTGTATTCTGTCAATCTACAAGTATGTTCTATCAGCAATTTACTTTATTGTTTATGTGATTGCTAATTGATATTGGGATAAAAAGTAAACTTGCATCAAGCATAGAACATCTACAAAAATTTACAAAGGGAACCTCCAGCCCAATATGGAAGAGATGTTGTTATGTCATGTAAACAATAGCGGTTTTCGGACTCTGTGTTTTGACAACCCATGGTTTTTCCCATGGTTTCTTCTTTAAGATAGACTATTTAAACAGGTGCATAATGTTCTTTTAAAATCACAATTTTCAAATTTTGCCCCTGCACATAATTACATATATTTTTAATCATTAAACTAACTCAAACTATGTTAAACATATTTATATCATTACACTTTAATATATATATATATAACTAATTTATTTTTAATATAGAAATATTAAACCAACCTACATCCATCTTAACTCTAGATCTATCAAACGTCGAGAGGGATCAATTCTCTCATGGTGCAAACCTTTCCTCTAGTTTTGCACTAAAAAGAGAGGTTTGCACCTAGAGACATTTGATCCCTCTCAACACTTTATAGATCGAGAGTTATGATGGACCTAGGTTGGTTGTAAAAATTATTGAAATTGAATGTGGTGGTCATTTTCATCATATTCATATCATTGGAAAGAATAACACTGGTTTATGTTTTCGGTAAGTATTGTATAGTGTACACCCTAGGATTGTTAGGGTGAACGTCACAAAAACACACACGAACCAATGTGACAATTGCAAATCTAAAATGGGTAAAGGACAAAAGCATTTGCAAAATTCCAACCAAGGAAATTAAAGAACTATAGGACTATCATTTGAATAATTAGGTTCTTGATCTTCATAAGCAAATTGATCTGAAGGACGAATTGATCGAAACACTTTAACTGAAATTAAATGAAAAGGAGCAAGAACTGCTAAGAATGCAAATTGAGAACCAGGGATACAGCAACTTTTGTCACAAATGACTTGATGTAAATGGTCAATGTTACTTATAACACAAATGACCTAATGAAAGCAATTAATACAGAAACAATAAATGATATGAATGGCAATGAATTGAGGAAGACAAATTTTGTTGAAGGTGAGTCCCAAGAAAAAATTTGAAAGCTCAAGTGATGCCAATACAAGTAAATGTGAACATCGACATTTTTTTAAATTACAAAAGAAAACATTGATCTTTCCAAAATCATTGTCAGACCCTGGGAAGAATTGCAATTTAATAAGAATCATCATGGCCTACGATATGAAAAAGACATCAACGTTTAGCATATTCCCTGCTACTCCAAACCTATTCAATTTGTGAGTGTCAAATTTCTTGAGAAAAAATTGAAGGGGCAAGTTTTACAAGTTGAAAAAGATATTCAAACAATTGATGATAAACACAGTGAGGATTCTTTAGTGCCAGCATTGCCATCAAGTTGGTTATTTGGAGAAATGGTGTTTTGATCTCCATGCTTTGAATATTTGCCTGCCCTTATGATACAAAACATTCCGAACAAGCTAGGTCTACAATTAAAAGAAATACCTTACTCCATTATCCAAATAGAGGCAAGAAATTTCTCTTGCATTACCTGGAAACGAAAGAAAGGTAAGGAAAAAGAAAGAGTAGGTATGTTAAGTTACTCACCCATCAAAGGGCTTGAGACGAAGTCATGAAGACCCTTGCAAGAGAAAGATGAAGAAAAAGATCTTCTAGACCATCTACCCACACAAAGGTCTTCACCGTGGGAAGATAAATCATCATTCAAGAAAATGTCAAAAGAAGAAAGTTAAAAAACAAATAGGTCATTATGGTTGGATCAATTCTTGGTACTGGCATTTAAAACCAAGAGTTGCATAAGTGTTTCCATCAAGTTCAGACATCGGTAAACATATATTTGAATGGTGAAGCTACAAAAGAAAATGGATTTCAAACATTTGTTTTAAATAATAACTTTGGGCATCACTAGGATCCATTCTAAATCATGTTTATGGCTACGAAATGGTACTTCCTTACACCTCAAAAGAGGAAGTACAAAAATGAAATGGAAAGGGCATGTCAAAATGACTAGTGGTCAACCAAAACCACCAAATACATGGTATCTAGTGAAAATGGTTAGTGGTCAACCAAAATCACCAAATACATGGTATCTAGTGAAAATGGTTAGTTGTCAACCAAAACCACCAAATATAGTGATAAAGAGATAGCGAGGAAAAGGAGACTCCAAAGTGCTAGGTTGGATTGCTTTGACGTGCAAGATTGAATTGCTTTGACATACTACTACCTTTTCACTGAAAAATGGGGAATATTAATTATGATAGTCAAAACAAATGTTGACAATAGCAACAATAAAAGATGTGCAAAGACTCCATCACTTTTAATAAATTGATGGTTAGTATGATCAGATGACACGTTTTGTTCATCTAAATGGTCATTAAACCTATTATCGTTGTCTGACATTTGATTGGGTTGTCAAGCACTTTTAGGAAAAAATTAAACTTAAATCTAATTCATTACTAATTCACTCTCTTAATATCTTGAAGTTCACAATGGTGGACATGTTACCAGTATTGGAGCTCACATGTTCAAACAATGGGATTTTCCTAATTCTCAACATCTAGATTTGGTGTTTTCCCAAACAGATCTTTGTCAAAGATCAGTTCGGAATTTTCATATTAAAGATAAAGATGATCTCAATTTATGCATTTATTCAAACTTCATTCTACCTTGTGTTAGAAAATGTAACTAGGTTCGGTCTTCATAATGTCTTGACTCTTATGTACTGTTTATTTTTGTATTTGATGTGAAAGAGAAAAGAAAATTATTATTATTATTATTATTATTATTATTATAGAAAGGGTTTCATGATCTAGGTCAAGTTTTTTAAGGTCAAGCACCCATTGTGTGCTTCTAGGGCCTTGTCATTGAGTCAAAGAAGTCAAAGAGTCATTAACTCATTGTCATATGTAAAAGACCCTATTGGGCATCATGTAATCTAAGTCAAAAGAAGTTAGTTGAGTCAAAACTATGTCTAAAAACCCTCCAAGATCAAGTCAGCCTAACAAACAATGAGTCGTCCTGCAAGAGCATTCAAGTCAGCCTAATTAGTGTTGTTCGAACCTCTTAGAAGCCTATATATAAGATGGCATTTGACCTCATTAGAAAAATCATCATTCAGCTCTTTGAAGCACAACAAGGAGAATCCAAAGAACAAAAGATCGAAGTTTTTAAAGGATTGTTTTGGGCTACTCCTCCCACATGTGCGAAGATAATTAGGGCATCTTTCTGCTGCAGCAAGGACGAAATTACAGTCAACATAAAAGGTCAAATTTTGGGTTCAAGAAGACAAGGTTGGAAATGTTGAGAATTTTTAGGACTTTAGAGTGATACAAAAATTCTCTTCTTGATAATTACTTGTGATCTTGCTTATGTATATTCTTCTTTAATCTTTCATCAAGTCAATTATCAAATTACTCAGTCAAATGCAGAGACAATTATTTTCACTTGCAATTGAATTTCTTGACAAGTAGTTAGGAAGGTAAATCTCTAATTTACCTTCCTTACTTTCTACCACTTGTAGATCACTGTCTTGACTTTGATAAACTCGGTTGCACCAATTATGTACCTTATTTCATCTATCCTTCAGTCTATACCTTTAGTTCCTTTCGCAATTTATACCCTTCAGTTACTTCTATTTTAGGTGAATCTGCATTCCTTTTAACCGTTGTACAACCTCAGACAGATCCGTGGAAATATGTGTCTTCACCGCAGGATATGTAGGGGTATAAATAGTTGTTCCAGCCAGATATTAAGTCGACCTTTCAGCCATCATGTAGGCCGACTTCAACACTGTTTGTAGGTCGACTTCATAGGCTTATCTTCAACGTTGAATATGGGCAGTCTTGAAGGCCATTCTTCTGCAATGTCTTGGAGGATATTCTTAAGACTAAACACACCATTTACATTACTCTTAATTACACTTATTCCTAATAGACATCAAGAAGAAGTCTATAGACCTATACTAAAAATCTTGCTCATGAAACCCATGAAGCAAGTAAACCAAAAATACATTTTATTATTTTTCACTTCTTCTTTACATAAGTACAAAATTACATAGTCATCATGAAGACCGAACTAGTTACACTTTTCAACACTCCCTCTTAACTAGGGAGGTATTCATACGGGTACAAGGTCACTTTTAAAACTGAAGAGTCTCATAAGAAAAATCGGATTAGTAATCGCATCTGTATAGCATCATATCAACCAGCATTGTAACAGTGCAAGGCCTTGAATAACAGTCCCATCTCTTCAATGAGACAATGGGCTTCAATGCTAGCGAGACACATGACTTATAGACACCTTCATCATTGTCTCTCCAAGGTACATACTCCACTCGGGTGTTCCCAAAGTATGACCTTCCTGGACTATTCTTCTCTTGGGTAGCTAACACTCAAAGAATATTGGTCCCCGACTACTCTTATCTTGAATTCCCTACCACATTCTCAAAGAGTATTGAATGCCAGATGATTACCAAATCCTCCATTCTGTCTTCCCAAGACTAGAATGATGTGTCTATCTCTCCCTCTCAACTAGGGAGGACCTTATTCCACAAGGGAATGTACTCATTCTTATACAAAGAATGTACCTAAGCTCATCCTTAGGAATTACCAATTTTCTTCCAAGTAAGAAACTTACCATCAGGCTCCCTCTTAACTAGGGACCTCCAGCAGCAATCTAGCTGCTCATGAAAGATTCTTGTTCTCGATGTCATTGATTTCGATATTGAGGAATCTCCAACTTTTAGCTTCATAGGGCACAGATCATCCATCACTTCCATCCTGAGTCATGTCAACTATCAGAGTGATTCATCAGACTTCCTTTATCTGGTCCATTATTATGCCATGTTGCTTTCCTTTGAATCATTTCCAAGCATCATACATCCTTTCTCATGATTCGCAGCCCTGCACAGATTCATCCAGATAAACATATTCGTATTAAATTTTAGAACGAAAGTTACCTTAGTGATTATCTTTCACCTTGACATCTTCATGTAGGCATCAGTATCCTTCATACAGACTGACACATCTCCTAATGATATGTTTTTGCTAAGGGTTTCCAGACTTTCGTCAGAGTCTACATATCTTCCCAGGAGATCTTCTAGTCACATCTACTTGGCCTCTGAATGATACTTGCCTCAAGACATGGTTGCATTTCATGATCTCTTCCTTTCTGCACATTTTCCATTTCCAGGAACTTTCAACAACCACCTCATATACCATGAGGACATATTATGTTGATTTCATCTGTCCGTGCACTGAGAGATACTCTTTTATAGTTCATACTTCTAAGTACATAATTTCATTACCTGCAACCATATAACATGACATCACAACATCCAATGTCAGCATATAAATATATACATACCTCATACCTTTTTCCTTTGAGTCATCCTGTAGCAATTTTTGGGAATGAATAGCTTCATTCCCTTGGCTTGTTTCATCAATATGTCATCACATCCCAGAAGTATGTTTCTATGATGACCCTTGCTCTTGATGACTACTTTCTTAAGGTTTGTCAAAGTGGTTTTCCTGGAGCTGACTCACCAGGAGTTCCTGCCATGCTTAGATCAGGATGCTACATTGTTTCTTATCATATAACCAATAGAAATCAATTCCTTATTCATAAGTTTGTGTGATTTTCCTTGAATCTTCTTTTCTTTCTCCTATTGAGATTGTCCCTTTAGGACCATCTTTCTTGTAATTTCCTCAACTTTAATTTTTCCTTCTGCAAATGTTTGAGTCTTTTATCCATCAACATTTTTGCCCTTGATTTGTCTTTTTCCATCTAGTATAGAGACCACTAGTTGAATGAGGTAATTTTCTTGTCTATTTGTTACGTTGTCCATCTTATCATCTTTTCCAGATCTCATAGTTGAGATCTTATGATGATATCCCTTCATTCTTTGATACCTCAATTTTGTGTAAATCTGGTCTAAGTGACATAACCTTATTTATTGCATAGAATAGTTCTTTCAGTTTATCTTATATTCTCTTGATTTCTCCAATCCTTCATAGGCTTTTCATGACTTTACTTTCTTCGAGGACTGTGACTATTCTCCTCATGCAAGGATTCTTGGTAACCCAACCAGCTTATAGATCTCCCTGCAAAAACAAAGTCATTTAACCAAATTTGATTAGAATGAAAGGTACTTACTTGATAAGTGAAGATAAAGTCTTCAGCTTGATTTCTGTGATGGCGGTGGAGAAAATATGTGTTAGTGCTTTCTCTTTGAATGATCTTCTTCAAGGGTAAGGATTAGATCTTTGTTGTAATGATGATAAAGCCTTCTTTTCTGCACTCTTTTGCACCAGTCCTAAGAAAGCTTGGTTCGTAGTAAACTCCTTTTTTGCACTTCTAGCCTCGGCCTCTTACAGTCTTCTTATCCTTGATCTCAATACAAAGATCTTTCTTACTTCGATGTATATCTTTAGTTCTTCTCTAAGTTATCTAAAATATGTAGCTCAAGACCGAGATCTTTAGCACACCTGGCAACCTTTCAATCACCCTTGTCTGCATTGTATGGTAGACCTATATATTACTAAAGAATTCCTCGGCCTGTCTAAAGTATAGACAAAGATGACCCTTAGATTTCCTTGACCCAATTACTGTAATGCACAATGTTGAAGTTGTTGAGAATTTGTATCACTGAAATTGCATCGAACTTGTATCAATACCACCAAGCTTATATCTCTGCAATAGCACCCAACTTCTTCTTCGTAAAAGCACCAAACTTCTTCTCTCTGAATTTGATCTCAGACAGTAACTTTTCTCTAATTCCAAAATCTTCTTGCAAATAAAGTGATCTTCTTTTGCCATAGCTCTGATACCATGATGAGAATTTTTAGGACTTGAGAGTAATATAAAAATTCTCTTCTTGATAATTACTTGTGATCTTGCTTATATATATTCTTCTTTAATCTTTCATCAAGTCAATTATCAAATTACTCAATCAAATGTATAGAGACAAAATTATTTTCACTTGCAACTGAATTTCTTGACAAGTAGTTAGGAAGGTAAATCTCTGATTTACCTTCCTTACTTTCTACCACTTGTAGATCACTGTCTTGACTTTGACAAACTCAGTTGCACCAATTTTGTACCTTATTTCATCTATACCTTCAGTTCCTTCCGCAATTTATACCCTTCAGTTACTTCTATTCTAGGTGAATCCGCATTCCTTTTAACCGTTGTACAAACTCAGACAAATCCGCAGAAATTTGTGTCTTCACCGCAGCATATGTAGGGGTATAAATAGTTGTTCCAACCAAATATTACGCCGACCTTTCAGCCATCATGTAGGCCGACTTCAACACCGTTTGTAGGGCGACTTCATAGGCTTATCTTCAATGTTGAATATGGGCAGTCTTGAAGGCCATTCATCTGCAATGTCTTGGAGGATATTCTTCAGACTAAACACACTATTTACATGACTCTTAATTACACTTATGTTCCTAATAGACATCAAGAAGTCGTCTATAGACCTATACTAAAAATCTTGCTCATGAAACCCATGAAGCAAGTAAACCAAAATTACATTTTATTATTTTTGACTTCTTCTTTACATAAGTACATAATTACATAGTCATCATGAAGACCGACGTAGTTACACTTTTCAACAGGACACTGAGTTAAAGAGGAAGAACCAGCAATTCAAGCGAAGGAGAGAAAATGTCATATTCTGCTCTAAAATTAGTCACACGTGCCAAATTACAGATATTGCATGACGGCTAAAAGTGCAGACCTGAAGCAGAAGCCGAAAATCTGAAGTGACGCCGAAACTTGAAGAGTTGAAGCAGTTTGACTTTGGTTAACTGTGTAAAGGACAAGCTCATCAAAGGAGAGGTCTTGGAGGGGTCTTTGTATTGGGTCTTAGGTCTTGAAATTCGTCATTTGAAATTTCTATAATAAGAGAAGAATTCTTGTCGGTTTTCCCCTCAAAGGGAAAGGCTTTGGCCTTGGTTAGCAGCCTATATCTTGTGTCCTCTTGTTCTATTGATCTTCACAGTTTGGTAGTTGTTTGATGATAAGAACATAATCGTAATCAAGTAAAAAAGAAGCTAACAAGTATAGCAAGTTAAGTAAAAGAATATGACAAGCAGTTATCAAAGAAAGAGAAATCACCCTAATCTTGTTGCCATTGATTTCTCAACATAGTTTCAAATCTAAGGTGACAATAAAAAGAATCATCTTGAATATCATTCAATTGAAGAAAGATATAAAGGGTCAGGCCTAAGGAGAGCATCAAGGACTATCCATCACATCACAAAGATCATATCATCTTGAAGGAACAACTCTTGGAAGAAGAAGATCTTAAGGACCCTGCCTCCATATCAAAAGAACAATACACATTTAAAGTATTTTGGGAAGCCTCTCATAATCTACATCGTCATTTAAAAGAAGTAAGAAGAGCACTTCACCATCATCAAAGAAATCAAAGTGATCTCCCTCTCATTGAAGAAAGGATCACACCTCAAACATCTCTATTGAAGAAGAAGCATTGCCATTCTTGAAGAAGGAAAATCATCATCAAGGAAGCAACTAGTGGAAGACACCATCAAGGAGGTATCTTCATTTGACAAGTACGTATTTTATATTTTATGTGTCAACCTGCAAACCAAATGACTACTTTCTACAAGGAGAACAATAAATGTGTTGGGGCATTGAGTTACCTTGCATGGAAGAAGAGAATAGATTTAATTCTCATGGAGAATGAAGTTATTAAATATGTCAAGGGATCAATCACCAAACCTCCGCAAGAGCAATCTCAAGCACTATCTAAGTACATGAAAGGAGAAATAAGGGCTTAAAGAATCCTTCATTGAATCAATCAAGGATTCTCTCATCCCTTATGTAGCAAACGTTGAAGACATCGAAAGAGAACTATGACAAGTTGGTGTAGTTGTTTTCTGTAAGTACTGCAAGAGAAATAATATCATTAAGAGCCGAACTTTACAAGATAAAAGTAACAAGAGAAGAAGGGTAGCTTCATATCTCATGAAGGTATCTCAAATTTGAGATCAACTACAAGACCTTGAAGAAACTATGTCAGATCCGAAGATGACCACTCTAGTACTCAATGCATTACCACATGAATGGGGACACTTTGTATCAAGCATCTATGAAAAGAAGGAAGCCACTCCATTCAGTGATTTGTGCTCACTATGTAAGATTGAGGAAAACGAATTGAAGGCAAAGAATAACGTTGGATCAAATTAACAAACTGAAGCATATGCATCTAGAAGAAAGGGAAGTTTGGAAAGTTTGAGCCTCGATAGAAATTTCAAAAGAAAATTGACATGCCTAAGATTCAATGCTATGAATGCAATGAATATGGGCACTTCAAGAGTAATTGTCTTAAACTCAAAAAGGGAAACAAGTAAAGGAAAGAAAGAAATGAAGCCCATGGGAACGAAGAAGTAGAAGAACCAGAAGAGAAGTCAAAGAAGGAAGAAGTGAAAGACCTCTATTATTGAAGGTCTCTTACATACACTTAGTTCATTTTCAGTTTATAGAAGAAGGCATTGCATGGTAGAATGCATTATAGCCATGATAAGATGTATTATAGTAGTATTGAGATGACATCATATTAGAAGCATGAAAGGATAGTTGAAGTAGAAGTTTCCATATACTGCCATACAATATGTCCAACAACATTTCCAAGATATTTTGACAAAAATATGCCATGTATCCGTCAATCTTTTCTCGATTTGCAAGCCTTTCCAAGCTCCCTTGAATGGTGTGAAACCCTTATATAACTTAAGAACATCATTTTTGTGAAACGCAAGATGCTGGGATCAGAAAAGGATAAAGATATCGTATTTGTGCACTCAAACCTAACTCGTGTTCTCATTAGGGCTGAGAAACATACATGTGAGCCTCACAGAGATTGGGATGTGGATGCAAAATGCCTAGGACTTGAAACTCTCTCTTGTTACTCTTGATATTGGTGGTGATGCAACTGGAAGTCGAGAAACCTCTTCTCCCAATCCATGCTCCAGTTCTTCTAAACAAGCATCTTGTTTTGATTTTATTGATGAGGATTGTTGTGGCTCATTTGCATTTACCTTTGAAATATTTTTCATAACACCAAAAAAGCATATATGATAGAAAATGTAAAATTTTGTGTCGTCGAAGAATTTTGATTTACATTAACATTATGTGATGAGATGTGAAGATGGGTCGAGTCGAGTTCATTCACGTGCAGAACAGTTCAAGAACCAGGCCAAAGGGCACATTCAAAACATTGCACACCAGACAGGGTCGAGTCGGGCTCATTTGCAAGCTCAGGAGGGACTAGCATGGCAGAACACCGAATAAGCTCATGAGGGTTATACACCATGGAGCAAACAAACTAATTTCCCGAATGCTGAGAAATAGCGCATTTCCCTTAACAACTTAAGAGTTTCAGAGGAGTCGCAAAGGAAAAAATAGATGGTCAGGATCAAAGCACAGAACTGGAACGGAGAGGTGGACGACGGAGATCATATCGCATATCGCATTCAATAAAGGATAAGAGTTTGTAATATTGTTAAACTTGCGATATTGTGATGCAATGTGATCGCATATCGCAAGGTTTGGAGGAAAGGTGCTAAAGGAATATGTTATGATCACCGAAGTGCGAAGTGCAGTAAAGTTCCATATCACCGATTGCGATTTTCGATTGGCCCCACCTCTGCTTGCCATGTCACCTTCCGCCCATTGCACTTCGCACATCGCACATTTTAACGCTTACCTTCCATGTCTCATAACAAATCTGCGGATTTGCGATTGGCCCCACCTTTGCTTGCCATGTCACCTTTCGCCCATCGCACATTTTAACACTTACCTTCCATGTCCCATAAAAAATCTACCGATTTTCAATTGCGATTGGCCCCACTTCTGCTTGCCACGTCACCTTCCGCCCGTCGCACTTCGCACATCGCACATTTTAACACTTACCTTTCATGTCTTATAACAAAATCCCAAATTTGCGATTTGCGGGCAGATGTGATGCGGTTTCAAAGGTGAACTCCAAAGGTTTTCAAATCCGGAGGTAAGGCATTTCTGGTGTTAAATCACATCGGAGGAAGAAAGGAGGTGAAACGCCAGAATGCGATAGAAAGCGGATGCGATGCGTTCTCCAAAGTTGAGCAGAATATTGTTCAAGTCCAAGTCTTGCGGCAGTTGATGAAGAGAAGACGGAACGTTGCAGGCACACACAGAGGCATAGGAAGAGTCAGGCAGAAGAGCATATAGTAGCACTGTGGCAAGCACGACAGCTAGGTCAAGTCGAGCACTGAGGTGTTGTTACAGAACTGTGCAGTTATCGCATCATAACCAGAAAGGACACCTCAGCACTTCTGGGGGACACATCAGCAACATCAGATTCAGCAAAAAGAACGATATTTCCAGTTGCAATTTGTTTTATTGGTATGATTGCATAAGTAATCTTAACAGTTTAGGTAGTTGAGTAGTTTCAAGAAGTACAACAGTTACAAACTACTTGGTGTATTTAAGTAAGTAGAAATAAAGAAAAAGGGTTCTGAGTTTTGAACCTCTGGATGACTATTAATTTGGTACTGAATTTTCTGAGAAATAAATGAAAGAAGATCAAGTTTCCTACACTTGTTGATGTTGATATGTCTTTCCAGTTTCGCTTGGTGTTTATTCCTCTTCGAATGAAGTGAAGTAATGTAGATGTCAGTCTCTTAATTACACCTGTGAGTAAGAGTAAAATAACCTTAATTTGCGCTCCTTCACTTCATCTCTTCTCCCTTCACGAATTCTCCCTGAAACTTAAAGTAATAGATTTTGTGTTTACAACATATTATTTTGAGTTTCCCCTCTCTTCACAAACTCCTGATGAAACTTTAAAGCAATAGATTCTGTGTTTACAGCATATTATTTTGAGCTTCCTCTCTCTCCACAAATTTCCTTTGAAAATTAAAAGTGATAGATTCTTTGTTAAACACCATGTTGAAGCACACACATGGTGTATGAGAAGAAGAATGCACACACACAAGACTCAACACACAATGAAAGATAAGCGTGAGGCTTTCTTATTTTCCATTATACAAAGATGTACATTTATAGTACAATGGTGTGACTCTTGGTTTCATATTCCAAGGTCACTTGGACTCCATTGTGACTTTTCGTATTCCACACCTACCCATGTAGGATTAGGTGTTCCAACATCCCCCCTTAATCCGAAGGGGTATGTGTGAGTCCAAGAAAGGAGTTGTAATACAAATCTGCAAAGTATGCATGGCAGCCCTTGGGCTGAATCAACTCTCTGAAATGTTGGAAAAAGAGGTGGTTTAAGGATGACCACAAACACCGGAACGCAATACTTGTTGCAGTTCCCAGAACTCTTCCAAAACTGGCAAGAAGCTGAAGGCTTCTGCTAGAGGAATTGTCCCTCATAAAAAAGGGAGACCTTCGACCTAAAAGAAGGGAGGTCTACTACCTGTGGTGGTTTTAGGTTTTCCACCAACCAAAGATGATGGTTTTAGGTTATCCACCAACCAAAAATGATGGTTTTAGGTTATCCACCAACCAAAGATGATGGTTTTAGGTTATCCACCAACCGAAAATGATGGTTTTAGGTTATCCACCAACCAAAGATGATGGTTTTAGGTTATCCACCAACCGAGGTATGCTCATGGGCATCCGTATCTCTGGCTACATCTCTGAATCCAGAATGACGAATTGTGGCTCAGGCTCACTTGAACTGCTAGCTACAACTCTGAACATGGAATGAGAGATTGTGGCTCAGGCTCGCTTGATCTGTCGTCGAAGCTTGTACATGACCACCATTTTCCCCCCTGTCAGGGACAAGGTGAGATGATGGCGAAAACTCAACTGCAAGTTTGTTCAATATCCGTGAACAAGTTCTAACATGTGTTGTAAACATCTTCTTGGTTGTTGATGCCCATTGCCAAGAAGCGATCCATCCAAGATGAATCTTGGTTCTTGCAGGAGACTTGTGTCTGAAGCATCTGTCTGAAGAATGGGTGTGTCGACCACAGTGCTTGCATGGATGAAGATCAAAACAATGATCTTTCATGTGGCCAACTCGATCACAATGTTGGCATTTCTCAATCTGTTGTTGTTGTGGAACAGGATCTGGAACAGCTGCAGGTGAACTGTCATATAGGAATCTAGCACTCTGAAATATGATGGGCTTTGTGTAGTCCAGAATATGAAAGGACACATCCTTTTCATATCCAAGACCAGTTCAGTGCTTTTTGTGGACAAGCTCTTCCCAAGGTCTGATGATGGGCTTAAGAAGTGCAAGATGAGTGTTTGCATCTGCATGTACATCTGCTCTAGTACAAGGCACTGAATGTGAATCATCTGCAACTTTATCTTCTTTCTTCTGATGAGAGTCCTTCACAATCTTCTGAACAGAAACAGGTTCAGAATGGTGACTCTTTTGCTGAAGTTCTTCTTGTTGGAGCTGAGATTCCAACTGCAAAAACTCAATCTTTTCATGTGCATCTTGCAAACAACTTTGAATGTTACAAAGAGCATCCTTGCTCATTTTTATCACATCATCAACATTTGAATGAATGAGGTTATTCAACAACACTAATACCTCATTGATTTTGGCCATTTCAACAACTTAGGCTCAAAAATGAAAGGGTGTCGGCTTCAACCGAAAATGCACCCGTTTACAATGTGATTCAACAACAAATACAAATGACTCAAGAAATTCTCAAAGTACAAAGTGTGCTCCTCAAATGATGGAGGGCAATCAACAATTTCTCAACACAAATTCACTGATTCCAACTATGAATGAAGAAGCAATGTCTACTCACAATACAATGTCAATATCTCTACAAAATGAATGTGTAGCAAAAACAACTGTGCAAAAGGCCTTTAAGGCAGCTGAATTTTCCTCCAAATAGTTGTTTTGCAATGATGGCAAACTTGTCTTCAAATATGAAATTCTTCAAAAAATCACTCTTCAAACCAATGCCACAAATCACAATGTCAAATCTTCAAATTTCTCTATATCTTCACTTCATTTTCTGATATGTCATTATCTCTTCCTTTCTGCTATTCATATCCTCTTCTCTCTCCTCTCTCTCTGCTGTTTTTTTTTTTTTTTTTTAATTAAAAATTAATTAAAAAAAATGGGAATAATTAAAAATGTGGGGGAATGGGATTAATTAAAAAAGATTTTAAAGATTTAAAAAGAGAAGTGGGAATATTAATTAAAAGGGATTTTAAATATTTAAAAAAGGGAAGGGGAAATATAATGGGAGAAGGGATTAATTAAAATGAAATTAAATATGAAAATTAAAAAGGGGAATGTATTAAATGGAGAAGTTTTAATAATAAAAAATTTAAAATGGGAATGTGTATACGTAAGGGAGGGAGTTTATTAACTTATGGGAGGAGGGAATATTATATGGAGGGGGTTGTATATTATATTAAATGTTAGCAAAATCGAAATTTAAAAGTGGACATTGGAATATGAGAAGGGGAAGGGCAAGTGATTATGGAGGGGGGAGTGAGAGTGCGTAAGTTATGGAGGGGGGAGTGGCGTTAACGCTGAGAGAGAGATGTGAGGGCGGAGTTAAGGATTCGAGGATTTAGTGAATGGCGTATTGCAAAGTGAAGAGAGGGAGTATTATGTGTGAACCGCGCAGGGTGTGTAAGGCCGTGGAGTGTTGAAGCAGGTGCAGTGCTGGAGGGAATCGTTGGAGTTGGGGAGTGCTGTAAGAAAAGAGTTGAGTGGGTTGAAGAGGGAGTATACGCAGAGTTGAGTGCGTTGAAGAGGGCCGGTTAGGTGAGGGTGGGACTGTTGAGTAGAGAAGGCCGGTGGTGAGCGTATATATCGTGGGAGTGTATGCGTGTAGTAGATTGTAAGATGCGTATAGTATATTGTGGGAACGCAGAGTAGAATAGGGGCGTAGGGAAAGAGCGAGGGTAGGGAGTGGAGTGTGGCAGGGATTTTTTGTTTTTTTTTGTTTTTTGTTTTTTTTTTTGTTTTTATATAACAGCAGAGAGCAGAGAAAAATCGAGACCAAGATTGTGAAACAGCAGCAGATTTCTAAGCTCTGAAATACAGGCAGCAGATTGCAAATAAACCCAGATTTTTTTTTTTCAATAGCCTAGCAACAGGAAAATGTAGAATTGCAGAAACTCAGAAATCTTCCAATGAAAACTCAGAAATATTTCCAGTGAAAACTCAGAAACTTGTTCAGAAACCCAATATAAATCGTATCCAGCAGCGCTTCAAAATGTAGAATTTAAAATGCAGAGATTGCAGGAAGAAATAAACAGTGAGAAAACCTTCAGATGCACAAGGCTGCGTCTCTTCAAAACCAATGCCGGAATGCTACCAATTTCCGAATGCTGCTCCTTCTCCAAAGCAGATTTCTGAATGCTGCAGAAAGTCTCTTCAAAACACCTCTAAATGGTGGCAAAAACACTGCTGCAAAATCACTGAGTGCTGCAAAAATGTCAAGAATTTTTGCAGATATGCAAGGCCATAAACACAAATGGCTCACTCAAAGTGGAGCAGGGCCAGAAATCGCCCGCTCTGATACCATGTTAAACACCATGTTGAAGCACACACATGGTGTATGAGAAGAAGAATGCACACACACAAGAGACTCAACACAATGAAAGATAAGCGTGAGGCTTTCTTATTTTCCATTATACAAAGATGTACATTTATAATACAATGGTGTGACTCTTGGTTTCATATTCCAAGGTCACTTGGACTCCATTGTGACTTTTCGCATTCCACACCTACCCATGTAGGATTAGGTGTTCCAACACCGTTTCTCAAAGATCTCGCTTAGTTTCCCTTACAGTTCTTCTTTTCATTTCATTCAAATATCAACAGTTTATGGCATTGTGAAGGCTTTCATTATATCAGATTATTGAGGGTATTAAGTAATTAAATTCCAAAGGTGTTAAACAGAGGCCATTTGATATTGTAATTTTGACATACATTTACAAAATGTCTTAAGCACTAATTCCTTACCACAACCGAGGGATTGTTTCTTGAGATACAACATTTTTTGGCGCTATTGTCGAGGACGAAGAAACAAAGTTTATTTTCCCTAGGTTTTCCACATTATTTCCTTTGGTTCTTCAGTGAGGAGGAAATATTTGGCTGTGTTTGTTATTTTCAAAATTTTGGCTTTCAAAAGGCCTCACACGAGGTCAGATACGTCACAGCAAATAGTCCTTGCTTTGCCAGATCAGAAAGATTGGTTTCTAAAAAGCCTCAAAAACTTGAAACTCCTTCAACACCTGATCCTACATTGTCTACTCCTGACAGTAGTTCTAGTAATCCTTTGTTCGAAGATATTTCTAAAATACTTCCTTCCTTGGAACAAGATTCACCTTTCACACCACTTTATTTTCAAGAACCCAAGTTAGAATAGCATTCTTTCGGGTCTGTTTCTTTTACCTTCACTCAAGCTCAACCAAATATAGTTGTTGGTTCTTCTACCATTGTTCATCAACCCACTCCCATATCAATCTTCTCACCACCTTCATTCACTTTCACAGCAGGTTCATCAACCTCAACTACCCAAGGAACAGTTAAACAAGGTGTAAATATGGCATCACTAGCTTTCTTAATTAATACACATGCACCACTAAATCTTGCACAGCCAATGAATGCCATGCCTCAAGAATACCTCAAATTACTTCCTCGTTTCACTAGAGAAGATGAAGTAGCTGCAGAAAAACAGTTACCCTTGTTTTTCACTTTCGCTGAGAATTTAAATGTAGAACATCTTGATGTTGTGATGAGACTATTTGTGCAGTCTCTAAATGGAGAGGCTAGAGAATGGTTCAAAGGTTTACCAAATGGTTCAATAAATAACTGGGAAGAGTTAGAAACTCAATTCACTCAGAGATGGGGAGAAATGAAAGATCATGGTTACTCATTGATAAAGCTTAATGCAATTAAAAGAAAGCCTAATGAAAACATTTCTGAGTTTGTAAAAAGATTCAACAAATTGTACAATAGTTTACCTATAGAGATGAAGCACCACCACCCCCCCCCCCCCCCCAAGGAGCAAAGGAAGTTTTTTTTAGGTCTTTTGAAGCTGATTTTAGCTTTACATTGAGAGAGAGAAGAGCCCCTACTCTTGAGCAGATATAGACAGATGCTTTAGAGATTGACGCTAATATGACAGCAGCTAGAAAGGCGAAAGGGAAACAGCCAGTCCAAGAGAAGGGGAAAGCAAAAGAAGAATCATCACAAGATCTAAGAATTGAAGATATGACAAAGGTGATAAAAATTTTGACAAATAAGCTAGCTAAGACGGAATTGGAAAATAAAAACTCCCAAAGACAAGTACAACAAAACCGAGGGGGGCCTCCAACACTTCATTGAAGATATCTCCAAGGCCTTTTGTGTCTACAACAAGAAGATCTTCAAACTGTCATCAACAAACTTCAATGTCCAAAGCTCCAAGTAGAGGCTAATGATTGCTTCAATAATTGTCTTCAATCTTGTCCTTAAAGGTTGCTCTAATCATGTTCCAAAAAGGAACTTCAAAAACAACCCTCCTTCAAGAGTACTTCAAGGTGTGTTCAAGAGTACTTCAAGGTGTGTTCAATAGGCTGCAACACTGATCTCGGCTTCAACTTCTCCAAAGACTAGCTCCAAATATCTCCACTATTCAAGCCAATGCTATTACTGTCTCACATGTCCAAATTTAAAGGCTTCCAACCTTGACTGCCCAAGCATCCATTAATATATAACCAAGATATATCTTCACAACTGTATGACCACTCTAAAGTTGTATCACAACAGATTTGTTAGAATCGTTGCATTACCACAGTTACAGTAGTTTTCTTCAAGTCTGAGCTCCTAAACAGTGCCTTCTCAAGTGTATACTGCCAAATACTTCATTGTTCAAAGCTCAGCGGGCTGCTACAAGAATGTGAACGAACAGTTCTAAAGGTAAATATGGAATTGCTGCAATTCTGCTGCGGGCCTGCTTTAGCTATGTGATACATTGTTCCAAAGCTTCACTGCTCTCCACAGGTGCTCAATTGATCTGAAGTCCCAACCCTTTCCAGAAGACTAAACCTTAACAATTATGTGATCCGGAGTGTATTTTTTTCTCCACAATTTGTTGTAGCATAGATAATCTGAGTTCTGGTTGACTTTTGTTCTCAAGCTTTTGAGCTTTCACGTATATTATTGCAATCCAGATAAGCAAATCCGAGTTTTAAAAAGTATAAATAATTGTGACAAGAGGATGATCTTCAGAAAACCGATAGGGTCGAAACTTTATTTCCACAAGACTAAGAGTTAGTCTCTTCTTCACTTTGTATCTTATGTAATCAAACTTGTCTTTTTCCTGCGTTGGATTAGATTATTTCAGCTGCTACAGTCAACACTAGCCAATAGCGAATCTGAAGCCCACACGAGTTCTTCGTTCTATGATTTTCCTTACCTATGTATTTTTCTTTGTTGTAGATTATCGTATTTCTCCTTATCCAAGTGTTGTCCAAAAATCTGTAAATTTCTTTAGTGTATTTGTGCTCCACAACTGGCATAATATATACATTTGGTGGGGCTCATGATTTGGAGTCGACCTGTAGTTGAAAGGCTACGTCTTTTGATGGGGAGCCGACATGAGGAAACGCGTGTACATAAATTGTTTATAAAATGTGCAGCGTCCAATTTAGCGTAATGTTCAATGTCCATTAAGCATCCACATCCAACATTAAATATCTTTGGAAAAGTACATGCCATGGGGATATATCTTATAAAGGTTTTTAAATTTGTTATGGTAGGACGGTATGTGATGTAATTCAATTTTATACACATATATGGTATGTGATGTAATTCGAGCATATATTGTTATCATATGGAAATAGGGTATAGGGATACATCATAAATGATTAGGGTTAGGGTTAAGTCATTTCAATTAAGGTTAGCACTTAGGGTTTTCACCTAGTGTCTAGTCAAGTAGTTAGGGTTTAGGGAAACATCACAAGAATATTTGCCATCTTCAGCAATGCCACATTGACATCAATAACAACATTGACCAACAGTCACCCCCTTTGTCATTGATGACAATATTATTGCCCTTGAACATTCTCTCCCCCTTTGACATCAATCGCAATTGGGTTGCCCATGTACTCCCCTTAACAAGCTACTTCTCTTCATCGTATTTTCTTCATCAATGATAGATATGTAGCTCCCCCTGTCATGGTGCTCTTCCTTCCGGCAATGTGGTCCATGATAGATGTGTTTGCATTTCTTCATGTGATAAACCAACTCCCCATGCTTCCATAAACTCTTCTAGCCCAAGAAAGATTGCTTGCTTTGTGATCTAAAGGAGGACATCTTCAACAATGGTCCATCGGATGAGAAGGGATTATGTTCTTCAATGCTCTTGAGAGATGATCTAAAAAATGATTGTCCATGTAAGGCCCTTTCGTTGATAGCTTCTGCAAGAATGATCACAAGCTCCCCCTAATTGTATGCATGGTCTCCTTTTTGGCAGAGTCTCATTATCAAACACTTGGAATATCACATATGTCAAGGATGTCTTCATCAAATCAACAACATGTGTTGTTGGTTGGAATGTTCAAGAGACTTTCAAATCCAATTTGCTTCCTTCTCCATACTTGTGTAATTTTCTTCTTTGGCTTGGTTGTCATGGTTTTAAGTACCAAAGTCAAGTTACAATCATGTGCCATATGTCCAATGTTATGGCAATTGAAGCACTCTATCATGTTCATGAATGAGTAATCCTGACTTCTTGCAAAATTGCCTCTAGAAGATTAACAAGTACCATTATATTTATCTTTGTGATATACCCTTATATTTTGCAAAGGGAAAGAAGAGAACAAAACCAAGTTCAAGCACCATTGTATATAGAAGCAGCAGCCGGAGAGCCAGCCGAAGATGACCAAAGGGAGGTCGAGGATCAAGGATCAAGTATCTGCTATGTATACAATAGAAGAGGATGAAGAGGAAGATTGTGAGGGAGAATATGCTGAAGCTGAAGTATCTTTTGATCAAAATGAAATGGATGAATACTGTAGGCAATTCACATATTGCATCCAAGCTGAGTTACATAAAAAGTATGATTTAAGGTCTAGAAAGAGATCTAGGGTGCAGGATAATGAGGGTGAACAACAAGGTTCCATTCCTCCTCCAATGGCAACTCCACAACAAAAGGAACCTGTGAAACAGGTCAGTAAGGGGAAACAACCTGTAAATTCACTTAATAGAACAAATGTGCAACAGGGTGAATCTTCCCAGGAACAAATCAGTTGACAATAATATTTTGGAGAGAGTTGTTCCTGTACCTGAACAAGCAGCAAATTCTAGAAAGAGTGAAGAAGAACCTGAAAAGAACGTTAAGCAAACTCATGCTTTCAGTTTAGCAAAAGAGTTGGAGAAGGTTAAAATTCAAGTACCTCTTCTAGAATTAGCTAAAATACCATCTTACAAGAAAGAAATTTCATAATTTGTTAATCTCACACAAGTGGAAGATATAAGTGACATGGTGAACTTACAAGAAGAAAAGCCAGTGGTCACTTTTGGTCCTCATGTAGAAGAAGTAGATCCTTTTGTTCCACCCTTCTATATTTCTTTGTTGCTTCATGATTTTACTCTACATAATTGCATGTTGGACTCAGGAGCGTCCCATAATCTCATGCCATTGTCTGTTATGAAGGAACTTAACTTGCAGATTACCAAACCTTATAGGGATCTGTATTCATTTGATTCCAAAAGGATGAAATGTATTGGGTTGATTAAAGATGTAGTAGTTTCATTGGTAGAAATCCAAACAAAGAGTATAGTCATGGATGTAGTGGTTGTTGACATCCCAGCCAAGTTTGGAATGCTCCTGTCAAGATCTTGGGGAGCAAAGTTCGGAGGTGTTCTAAAATTAGATTTCACTTATGCTATCATTCCGGTTTTTAATAGGGAAGAAAGGAGATTGTACAGGGAAACAAGGTTTGTGAAGACCACCTCCAAGAAAGATGCAGGAAATTCCCCCATTTATAGTCAAGAAACAAAAGATCTTTCTTGTTTCATGCTACAACACCTTGTTTACCATTGTCCCTTCATATCTTGACCCCAACACCTTGTTTACCAATATGTCCACCCTTTATGATGTGCATAGGCAGCTAATCATCACGCACCACAAGTCCATCCATATGAACGAATGCCTTGATGACATTGCAAAACCCATCACAGAAAAGTTATTCATGTTCTTTTCTATAGTCCAACCTCCTACCTCATCTTCAACAAATTTTATCATGGTCTCTTCAGCTACAAGAAACATATTTTTATCTCTCAAAGATGGCATTTACATCTAGCCCTCCATCATTCCCTTGACACTTATGGGGCACAGTCATTCCCCACCACTCCCTTCTCCCCACTAATCTTGTATCCCACCCCATGTTTACCCATATGGCCATACAACCACCCTTGACAATGATCTTAGGAAACCTTTTATCCTAATCACTACCTACCCAACCCCTTATGGAATAGCACCTTGTCAATTGTTCTTGTACATGGATGTTTGTGAAGCCATCCAGAAGATGAACACTCACCGAGAAACAAATGAGGATGAGTTCAAAGTCAATCTTTTCAAACATGGTCAAGAAACACCTCCATATTACACCACTAATGTTTTTATCCGTGTTACTTGTTCGGAGTTTTTACAAACACAATCTCACCATATCAATATCAACTCATAATGGTCTAGTTTCAGTGTAGAGCACCAAACCATTGATCATATCCTCAAACTCCAAGCCATCATTATGGAGGTGAGACACCACTCCTCAAAAAGCTTTTGTTTCTTTGTTAAATTTTGAAAGGCATTTCACTTAATTCTGCAGGAGGCCATGTTCCAAAGGCACGAAGATATCAACATCTCAAATATTCTTACGATAGCCATAATGCACCTCTATGAGTCTATCCTTCATGAACTCCCCAGAACTTATGGAGTTTTAAACTTCACTAGAAGAACCATTGGGGTTAAGTAAGAATTCCCTCTTTCACCTACAAGGTTATACCCATTTGAAGTGTATCTCTTAAGGACCACCTTATCATTCGTACGCATCCACATGGCTAGCATGAGGCTCCTTTACTGTGTGTCATTGCCACATTGATCCATGTCCTCGACTCACCTACCATATCAGCGACTTTTATACCATGTGCAAAGCACATTTATCCGAGGTCTCGATATATAGTCTATATGCAAGTATGAGTCAATATGTCGATATCAATGATACACTAGTTTAGGTTGCTACTCCGATATGGGTCAATACTCTGATATACTCGATATACCGATGTTGAGTACCAATATACCAATCATACTATAAGAGTTAAACTTTACCAAACTTCGATATGTCAATAGCCCAATCTTTGGCTTGGATTGCCACCTCATAACTTTAGCACCCAATCGTTACCCACCACATGGAAAGGTTGATGTGCTTTGACAAATGGCATGGTTGATGTGTACATTGAGCTATCGAGATATCAACAAATTCCCAGGATATAGTCCTCCCAAATCAATGATATGTTGATTTCACAACTTGGCATGCCACATCAATCATTGACAACCAATCAACACTTAACACATCGTGTAGGATGGTGTCCCCTGTTGTGTGGCTCCACTAAAGTGTGCCACATCTCACCTGTCCAATCTGCATGTCAAAAATGTTATAATATAGGTGACGCGTCATGCACATCACATTGCCATGTCTTTAATGGTAAAATCAGAGTGGTGTTTTTCCCTAAAATCTCTCGAGTGCCCAATTCTTATGTTTCTTCAAGGTTCTGAGGTCCTAGTATCATCATTTACCACGCCCAGCTAACACAACAGATGTCGCCCATTATCAGTCGTCTACTAGAGTTGCACTATATCGAGACTTTTCCCATATGTCGCATCTAATGTTCTTTCGATGCCCAATATCTCAATACTCATATGCCCCCCTTTGCAACTCACTCTCGATCATAGCTCCTATTGGGCCATGTGAGCAAGGGATATGACCAAGTCTTCTCTAAACTTCAAAATTCTAAAGGAACTCGAGGATTTCTACCCAACTCCTATTCTAATGTCTTCATCTTCTTCCCAACCCAACATAAATTTCTTTCCCTTTGACCAGGCAATGTCAAATTTCTCACTTACGACACGTATATTTACTGCACCATTACAGTATGTACAACAAATCACTATGAACACATTGATGAGACATTGAAGAGTATAGACATTATAGCATAGGGCAAACTCTTCATTCTATAAACACACAAATACAAAAACTCATACTTAGCATAAGAGAAGGGCTTTCGATGAGTATAACATTCTTATCTATAACAAAAATGTAGTGTAACATCCAAGCAAGTTATATTAAATACTCAACTCACTATCATTCATACTTATTAAATTTAACATTCAACATGACTATACAACAACGTTTAGTAGACAAATACATCTAAACATTATAAATCCAACATGGTATATACATAGAAAGTATTAAACATTTACAATTCATTCACAAGATAGAAAGACTTATTTGTTGGCTTAATTTTGTTGAAAACTAAACAAAACACTGCCACTCTCCACCCAACTGTAGGCACAGCTACAGTGCAAATTTCTTGTAGTTTTCCACCCACGAGCCTAATTCGATGTATAAATGATGCTTCACTTAGGGTATTACACCAAAGCTCAATTTAGGGATAGAGAATGAAGGTCGATCTCCTTCACTGGTCTACCCAACTCAGGCAAGGGGTTCTCTCACTAGTTTCCTTAACTATCATAGTTCAATCCAAGATTTTGTGGTCCAATTTCTAAACACACATTTACGGGCTTCCAGATTTACAAGTTCGCATTAGTTTTGGGTTTACACACACTCTAGAGTTCAATCTCCTTCCCTATATTGGTCTCAAATCACCACAATCCTCCAACTCTACTTAGCACAACTACATCAAAATTTGACTTCTTTTCTCCCCTTGATCGTTGCTTCACATAGGAGAGGTCTCCTTCTCAAGCTATAGAAATAACCAAGACTTTGTAGTCATGTATGTATCCCATGCTTAGGTGGCTCTACCACGTCCTCCCTCATCCTCTCATAATTGCTTGAGAAGTTGGTAGCAAAACAAGAACATCAAGGTTGGAACATTAAATTCAATGCAAGAAGACTATTCTCCAAGCCAGTTTTCAAGCAAAGTTTGTGGCTTCCCCCTTTAGGGTTAAAACCATCTTTGCACTAATTTCCCTCTTGAATCATGTTCAATGATTTACAAAGACTTTAATAGACAAGTACCACTACCCAACTCACCTATTGCTCTTTTGACACCAAATCTAATTATGGTGCTTGTGGTCAGCTTACTACTAGTTTGTGGATGCCTCATCTACTTTAGTGAGTTAGTGCCTCATCTAATAGATTCATCAAAGAGAACATGGGGGCTAAGCAAAAAGAAGGTAACCTACTTGTAGCATTATCTAGAGCTAAGAGATGGCCCCCTTACATTCTTTGGCATTGGATGCACACATTTTGAATCCCCCTTATATAGTTTCGAGTTGGTTCTCATCATCTTCAAGTTGAAACCCACCACCACCTCACCCAAGGGACCAAGATCTACCAATTCTACCATCTTCATGAGACCAAGATAAAGGAGCACTTCATCTTCAAGATTAGATGATGGTTTTACCTTCTTTTCAAGGAGTCCCAAAACTATTTGGCTAGGTCCTTTTGTTTACAAGCTAAAGATCCTTGGCCTTCTACATGAAGGAGCTAGTTGGATTCAAATATTACTTGGTCTACCCTTTTAGCTTAGTCCATTCAATTACACATTTGATCCAATGCTTCTGGCATATAGAGGCAACAAAAGGCAAGCAAACAACAATACTAAATTAGGTATCTGATATATGAGACTCTGGGAGGCCACTAGTGCTTGACCAACTAGACCCTTGTAGCCTTCTCACCTTAATGCTCTACATAACTCACACTACACCAATAGTTAGGGTACTACATCCAGGTCTCAGTCACAAGCTTCTTTGTCTACAAAAAGAAACATGTCCCATACCTTATCTCCTAGCTCCTTTAGATCATCTAACCAATCATCTATTAAGAGTTTCTTCCCTCTCCCCTCAGGTGTTAGGAGTAAGAGTTTCAAGAGATGTTAATCACCCCCCAAGTGAGATACCCCCTCGAAGTGCCAACGGTTCATCACCTTCAATTCTTCACCACGCTTGCATGTATCTGCATCATTGTTTTGTTTCTCTTCTCCATGTTATTAAGACTGACGATTTAGTTTCTTCCTAACATAAGATAGATTTGCTTATATCATGATTTTTGTGGAGGTGCTTTAGTGCTCCCACTTTGTATTTTTACAATTTATTAACAATCCCATTAACATACTTCTGGTCATTTGTTGAGCATTAATAGAATAATCTTATCATAACAACATAAGCAAACTTTGGCATGAACAATTTGACCACTCGAACTACTACTCATTACAATAACTAAGTAAACACGATTATCATTGGTCATCTTCTCATATCTTGCAAGGATGGTGTATGATTGGATTGTTTCTCAAAAAACATCATTGGAACAATTTTTAGAAATGTGACTCTTAACATATCTTAATTTCCTCACAGCGTGTGTTAAAATCTCTTTTCCAACCGTCAATAGATTAATTCCTTACGATTCTTAAGCAAAATTACTTACTAAAATTTAAAATATAAAATTTTAGATCATATAATAATTACAATGGTTGGAAATTTAACTAGAGAATAACCAATAGAAGAAATAAAATTATTTTTCAAATACATGGCAAATCTTTTCCCCTTCAAAGTCAATTTTTCATTAACAATATTCCAAACTTACAAGGGCTTCCCGCAATTGGAAGATTCACCCACTAGAAATGATACAACCAATATGTTGGTAAAATCAAACTCCCTGTTGTTGCTACTACGTCCAATCGCATGGCCTCCTACCACTAGTCCCTTTAGCCTCCACTAAAAGGATGAGGTCAATTATGTAGGAATTTACAGGGTAAGTTCCGTAGATCAAGAACCAAAGGTCACCACTCACAAACAGATCACAAATCAGTACACCAGTATAATCACATGGTTAAAACCCTCAAAGAGGGAAACAGTCCATGGCTTGAGCCAATGCAGCCACTTCAGGCAATTTATTATTATAAAAAGAAAAGTTACATATGTTTCTCTCATAAAGGGTTACCGGACAAATGACCCTCCATGCTCTTTAAATAGAGATCATGGACCAATCGCGTGTTCAGCCCCGGATCAAGTGTTGTTAATACCAAGGTGAGAGATAATCATTGGATCACTACAAATCGTGACTGTCGGATTATAAGTTACAAATGTACATGGTAAAGAAACACACTTTACCTAACTCTACACTAGACTAAGTTATTCTTAAATATTTCCTATGTGTCGGAATATCCTAACATCCCCCCTTAAGAACAATAGGGGATAGGATTGAAGGATTTACAAAGGTGACACAAAAGGAGCATATTTCCTATGTGTCGAAATATTCTAACATCCACCCTTAAGAACAAATTGGGATAGGATTGAAGGATTTACAAAAGTGACACAATAGGAGAAGGAAGGAGGCATTAGAGCCTATCCCCCCTTAATGACAACTTTCCTGAACTCCAAGCATGGATCGAAGTTTGGTAAACTTCACTTCTGTGAGAGCCTTTGTAAATATATCGGCTACTTGATCATTGGTTTGACAGTACTGCACTTCAAGAACACGATCATGAATGAGCTTTCTGATGAAGTGTATGTGGAGTTCAACGTGTTTCATACGCTAATGCTGAACTGGATCTTTACATAGCTGAATGGCACTCTGATTATCACACCAAAGTGTAGTTGGATGCTGCTAATGGAGACCAAATTCCAACAGGATCTAACAAAATCACATGGCTTCCTTGCTGGCTTCAACTGCACCACGATACTCTGCTTCTGCTGAAGAAAGAGAAATGGCACATTGCTTCTTACAAGACCAAGTAATAGGTCCTGAACCGAGAGTGAATACATATCCTGCAGTCGACTTTCGATCATCAGGGTCACCAGCCCAATCAGAATTAGTCAAACCAATCAACAATGGAGATGCTCCTGCACTGTAATGAATCCCAAACTGAATTGTACCTCAAATATATCAAAGTATTCTTTTGGCTGCTTTCCAGTGACTTTCATGAGGTTGGTACATAAACCGAGCGACAAGACCAACGGCAAAGGAAAGGTCAAGACGGGTATGGGTTAGATACAGAAGTTTACCAACAAGTTGACGATATAAGGTAGCATCAACTTCAGGGGTAGTACAAGTGCCTAAAA
>CM076579.1:365090179-365281964 GCA_034641835.2 Pinus albicaulis
AGAGTCTTGATCAAACACAATGGATGTGGGAAACCCAAAATGGACCCATATAAATTGGAAGAAGAGATGAGAAGTCTGCTCTGCAATGACCTACTTCTTACAAGGAATTAATACACACATTTTTCTAAATCGATCCACATTGACATACAAATAGTCATGACGTCTCCTAGACAAAGGAAAACTGCCTATAAAATTCATTGACACACTTTCCCATGGACGAATCAGAACATGGAGTGGTGTGTAGAGCCCTATTTTCTATTAGTGGGTTTTCAAAATGAACACAACACACATCCCTTTACATATATAGTCACAATGTTTTTCATGTGAGGCTAAAAACAAAACTTATGCAAATGACATAAAGTATTTTCTACACCAAAATGGCCTTACAAAAGAGAGGTATGTGCCTCTCTGATTAAATATATCCTTTCGTTTGTGGGAATAATTTTTTTTCCAAGATGGTACAACAAATTGCACTGCAAGTGATAATTATCCACCTATGATCCATGCGTTAGTTTTTCATAAATATCATTAAAATCATCATCATCAACATAATTTTCAGCATAATTTTCAAAAGATAAAGAAGCATTTTTCAAACTATAGATGCATATATAGGAGGGCAAGAAATCATATCTGCCACTTTGTTGTTAGTTCCCTTATTGTATTTTATCACCAAGTGAAACTGCTAGAGGAATCCCATTCATATGAAATGACGTGCTTGTTGAAGCTTGGTCTGCGACTAAAGGTACTATAAGGGTTGGTGAGGTGTGTGAATGATGGTATCCTTGTAGATCAGGTAGTGCTTCCACTTCTTCATACTTTGAACCAAGGCATACAACTCCTTGTCATATATGGGATAGTTCACAACAGCTTGGGAGAATGTCTCTGAATGGTAATAAACAAGTTTCCTTTGCTGCATCAATATTGCTCCCATGGCATATCCAATGACATCTGTTTCGATATAAAAAGGCTGCTAGAGGTCAGGTAAAGCCAAAACTGATGCGATTTTGATCTTATCTTTCAATGTATCAAAGGATTTTTGTTGCTTTCCTCCCCAGTAAAAGGTTTGCTTCACACTCGTCAAAGAATGTAAATGGGGATGCAATGACAAAGAAGTTGGAAATGGATCTTCTCCAGCATTGTATTGCACCCAAAAGTCTATGAACCTCTAAGACATTAGTGGGTTTAGGCCACTTTACAATCACTTCAATCTTGGAAGGGTCTATTTTCAATTGTCCACCACCGATAATGTGACCCAAGTAAACCAAAGAGGTCTTACCAAATTCACACTTCGACATTTTGACATATAATTTCTCATGTTTCAAAACATCAAGCACTTTCTTAACATGACACACATGATCATCCCATGTCCTATTGTAAACAAGAATGTCATCAATATACACAAGTACAAAATCATCAAGAAAAGACCTGAAAATATCATTCATCACCCTCATGAATGTGGTCGTAGTATTGCACAGTCTGAATGGAATCATTATCCATTCAAACAACCCCTGTTTCATCTTGAATGCAGTCTTCCATATATCATGTTTTGCAATCTTGACCCAATGATAACCACTGCATAAGTCCAGTTTCGTTAAATATATAACAATTTTTAATTTATCTAATAAATCATCAATGTGAGGGAGAGGGTACCAATTCTTCATCGTTATTTTGTTGAGTGCCCTATAGTCGATGCACATCCTCCATGTCACATCCTTCTTTGGAACCAACATGATAAGTGAGCTGCATGGAGAAGAATTTTATATTATGACCCCTTGGTTTAACAATTCCTGCACCTATTTCTTTATCTCCTCCATCTCGATAGATGACAACCTATACATACCAATGTTCGGTAAAGGGGCATCTTGCTACAAGTGAATATAATGTTGGATTTCACACTTCAAAGGACACCCAACTGGTTCCTGAAAAATCTCATCATAGTTAGAAACAATTTCACATAATTCCTTTTTATGAGTGGGATCAAAACCTTCAAAAGCATCCGATCTCTCGACATATTTTTCTCGCACAACCATGAGCATGCACCCTTTGCTAGAATTCACCAACCTCTTCATTTGAACTGCACTTACAAGACTGACACTAACTTTGGTACGATGAGCTCTAACAATGTATTATATCTCATCTTTCGTGAGAAGATACTTGTTTTCACGGTGAAATAAAACTGCTTTCCTGTCATACAGATACAGACTCCCCAATGCAATACAACATATATCCAAAGGTACAACATCAAGATCAACCTCATCAAATAGTTTGGATGCAATCACAAATATATTCTTACACTGCTTGGTTACATGTAATTTTTTTTTATCACACACCCAACCAAGAGGGTAAGGTTTTGGATGAGGCTTAGCTTCTAATCCCAACTTCTTAACCAAGGATTCGGAAATCAAGTTTGCTTGTGAACCCAGATCAAACAAGGTTTCCACTTTAGTATGTTTCATTATGACTCTATTGTGGAACAATTCAATTCTCTTTAGTTCATTAACAAGAGGCTCATTTGAAGAACTTGTACTTGCATGTGATTCAGAATTTTCATTAACATGAAGAGAAAGAGTAACTTGTGTGCCCATTGGTGTAATATATTCCTCATCACCAAAATCAGATCCAAGGTCCTGCTGCACAGTTGTTACCGTTGTTTGCTTGTTCTTCCCACCAAATCTCTTTGGTTTAAACTCCGAATAAAACTTCCAATTTTTTTTGTAATTGTGGTCATCCTTCTTGTAGTTAGTGCAAGATGGCTTCACTCCTTCCTCATCCTTGGTTGTAGCTGAATTTTTGTCCTTTCCCTTTCCTTTTCCTTTGGACTTTCCATTATGAGGTTTGAAATATGATTTCTTTGACTAATATTATTTGTCATTCTTGCCCCTACTTTCAAGGTGAATGGCCTTCACATTGGCCACTTAAATAGTAGTAGGTCCAAATAATAACAAAGAATGTATGATGTAACTATGTAAAGCACCAATATACTTTGTTACAGTTTCGGGTGAATCAAGTGGAATGCCTGGAAATTAAATGTTTTTCTTCTAAAATATTCTGTAAAGCTTTGTACATTTTGACCCTTTCCTTGCCTTAAAAATTTCCATTCCATTAATTCATTTTTTCGATAACCCAAAGGATAAAAATAATCTTTTAATGCATAAACAAAATTAGACTAAGAAGAAAGGACATTACTCAAGTTTTTGCTGCCTATCTGCAACTTGCTCTCCCACCAAATGAGATCAGTGCCACTCAGCCGAAGGGATTTTAACTGGACCTATGCCTCATCCTCATCGATCTTGTAAATCCAACAATACACCTCAATCTGTCTAATCCAATTGTTAATTTTCTCTGCATTACAGTCTCCATTATATGTGGGCAAATCAAACTATATATCTATCTTAAAAAATGGTTTCTTAGATGTATGTATATGATACCCGTTAGAATGATGAAAAGAGGAAGAATAAGAACTTTCACTGGTGGATGGAGAGGGAGGTGGTTCTCCTCCTCCACCTTCATGGTGTATCGATGCATGATCCTCGAGCTCTTTCTTCTCGGGCTTAATTGTGTTCTCATATTCTGTAAATATCTTGTCAACTTTGTCTTACATGTTGAAGAAGATCTTACGATAATTTCACTCTTCTTCTGCTTGTGCATCCTCATCTGCAATGTTCTGTCTTCGTGGTGCATGCTTGTTACACAACATTTTGTCACCATCCCTGCAATCCCCATCCCACACATTGGAGGGCCATTTCTGTGACTTATATGTAGTGCCATGCCTTGCAAAAAGTGTCATTGCATCCCTTTCCATGAGAAGAACATTTCCTCTGTTGACTATTCCTAGAACAGACCATCAAAAACACATGATTTTGGGTTGGCACTGGTAGACAGTTATGGCCTTGCACCGTTAAGGGAAATTAGCACTGGGACCTACGCCCATTGGCGCTATGTCTCAGTGGACTTCCTGCACCGAGCTGTTTTTGGAAAGTTTTTTAAATATAGAAGCAAAGTTTCCATTTCCAACCACTTCGTGAGCGAGTCATCATGGGTGGTTCGATTGAATAATGTCGAGCACCCTCATTTGGCTTCTTGTTCCCTACTTTTGGGCAAACCTCCCAAAGGATAAGGCCTCCCTTCCACCATTTGAGGGATCCCAACCTCCTCCTCTCCTTCTATAAATACATCTCTCTCACATAGATGCAACTAGCTGAATGGTTTGGATAGCTGAACATTTTGGAGAATAGCTTAAACAATCTGACATAGCTAGTGTGAGATAGAGCAGAGAGAGACCCTTGTCGAGAGAGAGTCTAGGATGATTGCCTCACCAAGTCAAAATTCCCCGATGAATTCTCGAGATGCATTTTGACTAGACCCACTGAAGGAGGCTGCGATGTCAAGGCTCATTTGGTTGTAATCTATTTCTTTCTCTTAATGTATACATGATTGATGTTTTGGTTCCCGTCTTGTGTTGATGTGATTGATCATACACAATACGTTTAATTCTCCTTGACCAATTAGATAGTTATGAATGCAAACATTGTTTTGTATGTTGCTTTCGTTCTCTGATATTTTTGCAGGCACCTAAGTACCATAGCTGAAGGACGAAGATCAGGAGATCGCAGCCACAGCTACGACAACTACATTGTATCAAAGGTAGGATAATCTATCCCAGCTCAGTTTAATTCATTAACTAGGAATCGACACATTAGCACGTCCTCTTACTGCTAGACCCACCCTAGGGCTAGAGGGATCACCTCTGTCCGTAGAGGGGATTTACCTGCACAACAAGCTAGTGAATCCACCGGGGACCAGTGTGTGTTTGTCGTCTCATTGTTTGTCAAGTCGATTGGCTTGTCAAGTCGACTTTGGTCATCTAATTGTTTTTCTTCTTTGCTTGACTTACCTGAATGTTTTAAACCATCTTGTTCATTTCCAGAGTGTCAAGTCTGGCCTCTTCTCAGTGGTTTTGTTTTTTCCCATGGTTTTCTAGCTTGGCGCAGTTTTTCCTTGAACATTCGCACTGATTGGCGCATTTTTCTTTTGTCACAGGTGCGCCAACCCTTGTTAGGCGTGGATTACAACCTAACATTCATGCCGAACCCTGTAGGATTTGATTTAACCTCTTTTTTGAGTTTTTATCAGTAGTTCTTGGCTCTGGATTGGTTTTTACCTTGCAATTGGTCTATTGAGATTGTTTTGATTCTGTAGTCTCGGTCCTCTTAGCTGTTTGTCCGTCATCTTATCAGTGGAGTTTGTAGCCCTAGGGTTTCTAGGTGTCTTATGTTGTTTGTTCGACCCTCTCCTCACTGAGCCTTCAGAGTCAAGTTCAAGTCACTTTGATCTTTGTCATTTCAATTCGCTGACTAATTGTGTTTGTCTTTCTATTGATTATTTGTGTATTTGGTTCGTTGGATGATCACTTTTGTTTTCGTTTAACTCTCGATTTTGTCACTTCGAGCATAAATTACATTGCTTGTTGGGTCGTTTTGAAAGCCCTTCATTTGCTTGGAAGAGTGCATTGTTGTTTTGAGTGTGTTTTATGTTTGTATTTCATTTGATTTATTCGTTTTAGATCTTTACATTCATAGTGCCCAAAACTAGTACTTGTTTTGCTTTTTAGTGTAACAGTGCGTTGTGTGCTTCATTCATCTAAAAAACAAAAAAAATGCATTCTTTCGCTTAAATTGAAAATGGAAAAGTTCTTTTGCATAACTAGCTCTTAGCAAACTAGGAAAGAGTTTTCATTTTATCGTTTGGTTGTATTAGATGCATTAGCGAAATTCTTCTTATGTTTTGATTGATTGCTACTTTGTCATATATTCCTATCCTTCTCTTAGCTAGCATTCATTAAACGGAAATGATGTTCTTTTGCATGTAGTATGCATTTAGGAATTCAAGATCACATTCGGTAAGGCCTTGAAATCGAAACATTAATTCAAGATCACCTTAAAACGAATTCAATCAACCTAAGGAAGCATTGAAAACTAATGCACATATTTTAGAGGTCTAGGCTAGTGACGTGTTCCGGCGTCGTTAAACCTAGTAGCTGGCATTCGCCACCTGGCATTAGACAACACTAGTACGGACTTATGCTCCCTGTAATGTCACGTATATAAAGGGAGACCCTCATAGGTTGCAATCCTTTATCCATAGGAAGCCAAGTTTGCTGCCCTGTAACTGTGATACACCGAACACAACATTTGGGGAGACTACCTACACGTACGTCAAGTCCTTAGTCATTTCTCTTTCATTTGATCACCAAGGTGTATATGGAAATTCACGGAAACTTGGTACACCCTCTTGCTTAGATTACCTGAGTAGTCATTTTGGTCTTTTCGTGACTCTCTAAAAGTGAAAAGATCATCGAGCACTTGTCCTTTCACGCTCGTTCAATATGAAAGTGACTAGAGTCATATTATGCCTATTTCCCGACTCTTAAAACATGAAACAACAAAGTTTCATTTCAAAGTCATAAAATTAACTGCTTACGATCACATGCCTGTTAAAGTTTTCTACTTGGCTTGTTTTTTGTAGTTCCTTAGTGTTTGATCTTGAAGCCTCGAATAGGCTATCTCATTTCTTTCCCGTTTTGGAAACATTTTCACAGTGGTGGAACCACTAGTTTCGTCGTCTTCTTCACTGACTCCTAGTGGTAGTCCTTTTCCTGACGTTTATTTGGAAACACCTCAGTCCACTAGGTCTATCGAGTCTTCGCAGCCTATCCTCCTAAGTATCTTGCCTCTCACTACCCGGTCTCCTCCTGAAGGGTCGGTTGATTTCAATTGGCCACCTCAGGGTGCTTGGTTTGGTTTTGGGAGCGAGGAAGAATTCCCTCATCTTACTTTGGGATCGCCATTATTATCCACTGCTTTACCTCCTAGTCCTCGTCATCTTTTCAACGATCTTACGACCTCGTCAGATATGGATTCTTCGAGTCCTGTCGGCAGTGAAGAGCATCATGTTTCTACCGGGGAATATCAGCTTTTCCAAGAAGATTTGTTGTATGTCTCTAGTAAACCTTCCCCTTAATCAGTGTCTCTTCCACCCAGTTATCATACTTTGGGTTAGATCATTTCTGGTGTTACATCCATGGCACAGTCCAATATAGTGGCTCCCACTGGAAGCTCGGTTTTTCCTACATTAGGAATGTCACCTTCGACACTCATCTCGTTGGCCATTGTTACATCTGTCCTGGTCCGACCTACCGTTTGTTTGACTTCATCTGCACCGATTGTTAGTACAACTCGATCGTCAGGGTCAACTATTGTTCGCAGGTTTATCTTTATCAATCCCACGATGCCTGTTAGGCCCGCCGTGAGTGGATCGTAGCCTCGCGCTATGGAAACCCATCCTATGTGCACTACACCTATGGTTTATACTTACACATTTGATGACTATCTGTTGGATATTCAACGATGGTATGTCCCCTCTCTGGATTCTCAGCCACAGAATTCCACACCTCAGGGTTCTCAGCATCCGCAAGCTCATGGAAATCCTCCACATCATTATGATGTATACGGTAATCCCATATATTTACCTCCAATTGATCCCAATCAACTCGTTTATTTGCCTTCGACTGATCCTTATTAGTTTGTTTACCATCAAGGACAACCCTTATAGGGACAACCCTCGGGCTTTCAAGGACAACCCTTACAGGGAAAACCTTCGATCCAACAAGGACAACCCTTACAGGGACAACCCCTTAGTCCGCAAGGACAAAATCCACAGGGACAAAACTGCACGGCACATCTGGTCAACCTCAATTTCAACCAGAAGCATCTTATGTTCCTGGGGGGAAAATGTATCCACCACAGGGACAACCTTTTGTGCAACAACAATAACCTTACGTTCAATAAGGCCAAGCTTTTGTACAACAAGGACAACCCTTTGGTCTTGCGTTGGGTCAACCTGGTTTTAGGGGCAACCTAGCCCATCCCGACCATCGGGCCAACCTCTTCCACAAGGGCAACCCGGTGGCCCTCAGTATCCAGGCCAACCTACCCCGCAGGGCAACCTACCCAACCTTAGCAGCCGATTCAACTTGCTCAGCAGCCGGTTCAACCTGTTCAACATACTTTGCAAGGAAAACCTGTTCAACCCGCTCCGCAAGGACAACTTGTTCAACCTCAAGGCGCTACTTACCCTCCTCAAGGTCAATTTCAGGTAGTATATGGTGTGCCCCAAGGTTTCACTTATTACCCTCAAAGTCAATCCTAGATGGTGTATAATCCACCTCAAGGCAATGCTTACATTCGGCAACAAAATCCATATGTTGCTTAGCAAGGACCTCAGTGGTATGCTCAGAATCAGTATCCCAGTCCTCAACCCCAGTATGGGAAAAACTATCAGGCTTATAACCCCTATGGACATAATCCTCCGCGACAAAACATATGGGGGCAGAATTTCTCTCAACCTGGGTGGAATGCTAGCACTGGCCTTCATCAACGACCTGCAATGCCTTTTAATCCTCAATTACCGTTTATCGCGACATTGGAACTTCCTGATGTGTCAAAGTTGACGAACGATCTGATCCTTCATAACCCGTATTGGCCTCCAATTCCAACCAAAATTCTTGGTGATTGTCCCAAATTTGAAGGCAAGTCCAGAGAAGACCCCCAAGCGCATGTTATGACCTACCATCTTTGGTGTTCCTCTAACTCTTGGGTTGACGATTATATATGACTCTGTATTTTCCAACGAACTCTTACTGGTGCCGCTACCAAGTGGTACATCAAGTTATCTCATGGCATCTTCCAAGATTTCAATTCTTTAGCAATGGCGTTTATCACGCACTTTCAGTTACAGGTTCGGTATGAAACCAGGACGCACCTCCTCACATCCTTGAAGCGAGATTGAGCTACTCATATCTCAGATCATATTCATGAGCGGAGGCGTCGTCGTCTCTTAATCAAGTTCGAAATTCCTGATCAGCTTCTAACTGATTGGTTTAATACCTCCTTCATTGCTCAGATTGCTAAGTACATTGCTATGGGGGCATGCGTCACTGAGGAACAAGCCATTGCTCGTGCCCAGTACCTTGATCTTGTGTACTCTCAGTCTGGCATGTTGTATGATCTCTCGCATGATGCCCCTAGACCTGAAACTTCCAAAGCACTGGTGACGCCATACGTCGATGGTACCATTGGTTCCATGTCTTAGACTTATCAGAAGTCTTCTCCTCCAAACCTTAGGAAGCAAAAGTCCACTCCTTCCAATGATATTGTTTCTCAACCAACCTCGAATTCTAGTAAAACTGCGGAAGTGAATGCCATTCAGGCCAATCCAGTGGATAAAACTTCTAAGGGTAAAAATAAGAGTGAAGGTAAGGTCAATGTTGATACCTCGAAACATGATTCTTAGAAGTCTCGTGCTGATGATGGTTCACAGCGTAAACCAAAGTATCCTTGCTTGATTTGTGATGAAGAGCACTACACCAAGGATTGTCCTCAACGGGCCAAAGTTGATTTCTCAAAGGCACCCAAGGAACTCCGGTTGTTCTCAAAGAACCGTTTCTATCACAAAATACTCAGTTGGTAGAGAAAACTTAGTCCTCTACCCCATTTGGCTCTCAGGTTTTCATGATGAACGGTTCGGCATCCATTTCCATAGCTACCCAGTCGAAAGATTATACCAAACTGCATTAAGCAGTGGGGAAAGAGATCACTGATGGTACTCCTCCTCTGCTTGCTTCTGGCCCTCTTAAGATTGAAAGGCCCAGTATTGAGCCCGTTGTACGACCACCTTCCAAAGGTGTACTCCATAAGTCTTCTTACAATCCTAACGCCCGTGCTGCTCAACATTATAGTATTGTTAAGGATTTGGCTCAGGCGCCATCTATGATGTCTGCATTAGAAGTACTTCAGAGTTGTCTGTCTCAACGAAAGTCTTTGCTATTTGCCATCGGTGGGGTTGATCCTGCTGATTCGAGCTTTATCACTTTCAACTTGGAGAATTTCGTCCCAAGTCTCCCTCACCAGCTTGTGCTCATCATCCAAGTTGGCATTAATGGACTGAATATCCATCAAGCGGTTGTGGACGAGGGTGTGTCTACGTGCGTCATGTCATCTTCCTACTAGAAAGCTATTGGTTCTCCAACTTTGAATTCATCTCCAAATTCTCTAAAAGCATTTGATGGAAGGGAACCTAAACCTCTTGGTGTTCTTGCTAGTTTACCGATTACTCTAGCAGGGAAAATAGTCAACGTCGAGGTTGAAGTAGTTGATGCCAAGCTCAATTACAATCTTCTCCTTAGTCGTAGTTGGACCTACGCCATGCTATGCGTTCTTTCCACTCTCTTTCGTGTTTTGCGATTTTCACACGAAGGAAAGATAGTTACTATCGATCACTTGTTGTTCTTCACTTCTTCTTCGGAGAACAACGTTCCGTACGTAGATCAAATTCCTACGCCTTATGAGAGTGTAGGGCTGGGTCTCTTTAAAGATCCTGCCCTCATGGGTATTTTCCCTCTTCCTCCACCCAACACTGTTCAGGTTAATATGATCTCCAGGTCTGACGATCCGTGGATCATCCCTTCATTCGAGTAGATTGATTCATTTGGAGATTCGATGTCGTTAAGTCCGATCAAGATTGAATATTGTGAACTTATTTCAACTTCGGATCCTCCATCTCCTGATCGTGCTCCTTTGGGCATGTCTCTTGATACTTATTCTCAATCCCTCTGGCTCAAAGATTCAGATCCTCCCGATCCCTTGAAAGAGATATTTCCCTCCGATGAAGCCATCGTGGAAACTATGTCTCTCGAGGATCCTCCTTGGGATGATAGTCATCATCATTCCTCATTCATGCCTTGCCTTAGGGCCATGTCTTGTCTTGAGAGGTTCTCTTCCCAGGTTCCTTCTCCTCCGCTTCAAACGCCTATTCTGACACACAAAGTCTTGGTGGAAGGTAACTTGAGTAACATCACACAAACGATTCCTATCAACGTTTACGTCAAACCAAGAATTGTCAAGAACATCCATATTGGGGTGACATGTTCTCCCGATGAGGTTCAGGTCTATACTAGTCTCTTTCGAGAGTTTCACGATGTTTTCGCATGGTATTATGAAGAGATGCGCAACATCGATCGAAGTATAGTGGTGCATGAGATTCCTACCTATCCTAGTGCGAAGCTGTTCACTAGCATCTTCATCTTGTGCACCCTAGAATGGCTGCCACTATTAAGGGAGAAGTTGAAAAACTTCTTAAAGGTGGTTTTATCTATTCGATTCCCTTGACACAATGGGTTTCCAATATTATTACTGTGGATAAGAAACATGGTACCATTCGTGTTTGTGTTGATTACCATGAAATTAACCCTGCTTCCCCTAAGGATAATTATCCTAATCCTTTTATTGATCAAATTATTGATGACTATGCTAGGAGTGAGATTTTTTCCCTTATGGACGGGTTTTCTGGGTATAACCAGATTAACATTCTTCTGAATGATCAACATAAGATCGCCTTTATCTGTCCTTGGGGTACTTTCACTTATAAAAATCTCCCTTTTGGTCTAAAAAAAGCTGGGGCTACATTTCAGTGAGAAATGTCATATGTTTTCCATGATATCAAGCGCATTGTTCAGCCTTATCTGGATGACCTTCCGGCTCATTCGGCTAAGAGTAAAGACCATATTGATCATATTCGTCATATTTTTCTTCACTGTCGATGCTATAACATCCAGCTGAACCCACATAGGTGCGTCTTCTGTGTTGACTCCGATAGACTCTTAGGGTTTATCGTTTCCAAAGACGAGATTCGTCTTGATCCACTCAAAGTTGAAGATATTGTTAATATCCCTTCTCCTTCCTCCTTACATCAGCTACAAAGTTTGCAGGGGAAAACTAACTTCCTACGCCGTTTTATACCTAACTATGCCGAAGTGGCCAAAGGATTTACGCGATTACTAAAGCACGACATCTCGTTCCTCTGGGATGAGATCACCCAAAATTCCTTCGATGCACTGAAGACGTTTCTCATCAATGCTCCTCTGTTGCATCCTCTAAATTATCATAACGATTACTCCCTCTATTTGGCCACCGCATTTAGCACGATTTCCATGGTTTTGGTACAAGACGATGATGATGGTGATGAGCATGTTATTTACTATCTGTCTCATAACCTTCTCGATAATGAAACATGATATGCACATGTCGAGAAGTTGGTGTTCGTTGGTGTTCAAGCTGTTCAACGGTTTCGTCACTATATTTTGTTGCGTACAACGATTGTGATTTCTCATTGCAACCCTATGACTTACATATTGACTCGTCAATTATTGGGGGGAAAGTACTCGAAGTGGATTGTCATCCTCCAAGATTTTGATTTGGAGTTCACTACTACGAGGTTGAAGAAGTCAGTAGTATTTGTTGATTTGATCTGCTCTCTCCCTTACGATTCTGCTTTGTCTGGTTCCAAGGAACGCATTCCAGATGACACACTTTTTCTTATTAGCACCCTCGATCCTTGATATGGTGATATCATTGTATATCTTCAGACTTCCACCTTCCGATATGAGTTGATGAAATATGCTCGCCGACACATCCATCATCAATCACAACCCTATTGCATAGTCAGAGATACACTCTACCACATCGAAGTTGATTCCATTCTTCGCGGGTGTTTGACTCTCGAGGAGGCTGAAAAGGCCCTGAATGATTGTCACAGTGGTGCCTGTGGCGGCCACATGTCTGGTTATGCTACTCCATAGAAAATTCTTCGTGCTGGGTATTTCTGGCCCACCATATTTAAAGACTGCATTGTTGTTGTCCGTAAGTGCCATGATTTCCAGATCTATCAGCACAAAATACGCACGCTGCCTTCCCATCTTCACCTTGTCATTACCTTGGGTCCCTTTGCGAAGTGGGGCATTGATTTTATGATGTGTAACCCTCACTCGGATGGGGGTCATGTTTATATCATCGTAGCCGTTGACTACTTCACAAAATGGTCTGAAGCAATGCCTACACTTACGGCTAATGATAAGACAACATCACAGTTTCTATTCAGTCATGTCATTTCTAGGTTTGGTGTCCCTCAAGCCATTGTTATTGATCATGGTTCCCATTTTTGGCATTACATGGTGGCAGAGTTGACTTCCAAGTTGGGTTTGCGTCACGACAGCTCAACGTCGTACTACCCTTAGGCCAATGGCCAGGTTGATGTCGTGAACAAAGTTCTTGTCACTATGCTTCAACGTATGATTGGGATGCACAAATGAAACTGGCATCTCATGTTGTTTTCGGCTCTATCAGCGTACTAAATCTTAGTTAAGGATGTGACCGGATTCACTCCTTTCCAGCTTGTCTACGGTCTAGAAGCTACCCTTCCGATTGAATGTTAAGAACGTTCGCTCAAACTAGCTATTGAATTGTTGTCGAATAATTCGCCAAAAGAAGAGTGTCTTATATATGTAGAAAGGCTTGATGAAACTCGCTGCTTTGCTGCTCTGGTCATTAAAGCACAAAAAAGCGGGTCAAAGCTCATTTTGACCAGTCGGTTTCTCCTTGTTCCTTCATATAAGGAGACCTCATCCTCCTGTACGAACAAGCTCACGATTATCTAGGGGCAAGAAAATTTCAACCCATGTGGCATGGGCCCTACATTGTTAAACGTGTTTTGTGGAATGGGGCTTATGAGCTTACTGATTATGAAGGTCATCCTCTGGATCAACCCAAAACTGGGTTGTATCTTAAAAAGTACTATGCATGAATCATTCATGCATGTTTTTGTACATAGGTGTTTTTTCATTTTTGTACATTTTTTTGCTTGGTGTGCTTTGTGAGTGTTTTCCTGCTTATTGGATCGTTTCTTATTGTGCAGAAGTCTATTACCCCTTATGTAGTTTTTGCAGATGGTGCTTCCCGCAGTACTCGGAACCTGTCTTCAGCAGCCTGGGTGATTTATGATCCTGTTGGTGAGTTGATAGACCTTCAAGGTATCTGTATAGGATGAACTACAAACAATGTCGCTGAATATAGTGATGTTATTGAAATATTAACTGAGGCCATTACCCTCGACATTCGTGCATTGATTGTTAACCTAGACTCACAGGTTGTTGTTCTTCAACTTAATGGACATTATTCTGTTAGAAACCCTCACATCTTAAGGTTATATTCGGGTGTTCGTTTACTGGAAAGACATTTTGATTACATTACATATCAACATATTCCTAGACAAATGAATGCTTTAACTGGTACAGTAGCTAACATTGTATTAGATATACATTTGCGTAATTTGTAAAAAAATCATCATCACATGACAAGATCCATACAGGAATATATATATATATATATATCGAGTGTTTGCATCCATGTGCATCATAAGTTCAAAAAACATGTGTGTTTTGGTTACATCCTGAGACATCATGTCTCTAAAAAAATATGTGGAAATAAAACCTAGGTGTCTACTCGGCGTGACACCCATGATAACACGTCACTACCTGTACAAGCTACCTTAGAAAACGGTGAACACGGTTTGACACCCCTATAGTGTGTCTCTGGTATGCACGAGGAACATCATCGAACCGCGCATATTCCAAGATGCCAAGGGAGATTCCCTCCAGGTTGTGTATGATTTCCTCCTCCTCGCCTCCCTCACCATAAGGGGCCACATCAAAGTCGCGAGGACTTCCTTCCTGCGCTATCTGTGGACATACCCTCGTTGTGTCTCTCTAGGCCAACATCTGAAATTACATGGATTAATGTCAGAACATGCATAACAAAAAAAATCATAATAATCATCAAAATAAAAAATGAGTCTTACCAAGTAATGCATCCCAATCCTCTCCTTTCGGGATCAGGAGATTTGCATCACCAGTGAAATCCATGCCAGAGTAGGGCCAGTCCTTTACGACAATCAACTATCGCTGGAGCCACTCAAAGAACTCTAGTCTCTAGGACATCTATTGACTGCCCCCTGAACTTGGCATGAAATCTTCCCAACGAGCCATTCATGGTTCCTGGGCTGGTGGTGTCAGAACTATTACCTCCCGACGTTGGAAGATTGGTAACCATTCCAAGATGATGATACCAATATGGACTCGTAGCCGAACTGCTTCAACTTGGTTTTCTTGCATTTTGTCAGTTGACGCTTCATGTTGATTGTTACTGCCTCTACCCAGTTTTAGAGGGTCGGTTTCATGAAATCTATAACAAGAAGTAGCTTTGTTTTTGTGGCCTCATGCGGAGCCTGCGATTCAGCAGCTCACGTGATGGTGTGCAACACTACCCTTAGTTCCAAATCCGAAATAGTTTGGATATCCACTTTTTTGCTTCCTGATCCTTTCCTTGCCCCTGGGCACACCCTGTCAATAACCATACTCATGTTCTCCATTGAGGGACGGGTGCTGGCCAGGATTGGTACTGCCCCCCTCCACGACAGTCTGGTTATGAAGTAAACATCTGAGACCTCGATCTCAATTTCCTGGTCATGAATAATGAATTTTTCCTGATCAACATCCCAGATAATGATCAAGTACTGCAATAGCTCTGGTTGAGCTCTGAGACATGGTGCCATAAAGAATTTCTTGAGCCCGCAATATTTGAGAGCTTCCATGCATCTCCTATTTCCCATGGCTTCCTCATCTTCTTCACTGTGTTCTCGTTCTTTCCATTCAATCACCATTTTGTCTTTTCACACTTGTAAAAACATTCATATGGTTGTCATTAGCCAAATCCAAAGATTTTGAATGGTTAAATTGGGCCTGCTTGTTTGTATTTACATGCTAAAAATGTCTTCCGCGGTTGGCGCGCTCCCGTTCAATTTTTAGGTCGGTTAGTGCTAGTCCGTGCCCGATACTCGCGCCGACCGTCACACCCTAATTTTTGCAAAACCCTCCCATAGATCTACAAAAATGGGATTGAAGGTAATAAAAGAACTATCAAAATGCAGGGAAAGATGTGAGTTCTTAGCTGGAATAGATGGATTCGAGATTGGTCTTTCAGATTGCCCACTGTCAATGCCGCAAAATCGCAATGAAAAAGGGTAATAAATTGCTCACAAGAGGTAAAAGTGAAAAATAATTTATTTTTTACCATAATTGGCATTTTATAACTTTTCAGAACTCTAATTAGGTTTTAAAGCGAATTTTTCAATTATTTCGCTATGTTATTTCGAGAAATGGGTTTTACTTGCGTCTCTTGTGCAGCAACAGGTCCTCAATGTGATGACGATGAAGTAACGAGTTGTATTTTATACTTTTTCAGACTCGGTAAAAACACGAAAAATTCACTATTGGAGCCATCTTTCAGCTCTTTTATGACTCTATAAAATTGAAAAGATTGCCGAGACTCGTGTTGTTTTGAACTCGTTAAATGGCTACGAAACAATATCTACCCAATATACGTTTACCACTTTTTCAGGCTGGGATAGATTATTTACTAAAAAGAAATGCCTTAGCCTATCGCGACTAAGAGGTTATCTCAGACACAATTTTCTACCTTTTCGGATCTCTGAGACTACCTACGAAAAGGGACTACTGGAGTTTTCTTTTCCGCTTCTTTTCAATCCCTCTAAACATGAAAAAATGTCGAGTTCTTCATTTGTCAGACTCGTTAAAACCTAAATTACATCAGACACCGTCACCATGACATTATCGAGTTCCTCCTTCCTAAGGCTCATAAAATGTACTAGGATGGATTTTTCCGAAGGACAAACTTACATAACAAGCATATGCTATCCCCTTCAAGCTTGTTTTTCAAAAATAATTGGGGTACTCGCCAGCAATGGTGGGGGAAAATGGAACCAGTCCTCAGTCGTGTCGGCAGTATGTCGCTCTTGAACATGACACTCATCTGCATTCGTGTCGAGTTGGGGACATCTCATTTCGTCATTTTTGCCTCCATGGGTTTGGGTAATCTCTTTTGACCTCTCATCTACTATTTGCCACGTCATCATGACCTCAGATCCCTTGATGTCAAATACTTCCAAATCTAGAGTCGTGTCGCTGATATGTTCAAGAGAAGTTTCTGATTGCAGTTTTCAACCTCCCTCTGATTCTCTGTTTGGTCCTGACTCACTATCATCATGTTCCTCTGTCTCGCATCGATGATGTGGGAAACATTATGGCCCTCCTTCGACCAGGTCACTTCCTGTCGACTTCATATCATTATCCAGGAAGTTGATCTAGAGACTCCCTTCCGGTACCTTGGAGCTTGCAAGCCTCAATGGAAAGTTCTTTGCATTCGACGACAGGTCCACATCGTTGGCCTTCGATCAAGTGATTTTGCAGGTGTTCAACATGAGATCACTGTTCACATTCCGTGGATTGTACTAGTTGTACCTTGAGAGCCATTGTCATTATTGGTGGTTTCTCTCGTGCCTGTAAACAAATTTCATCTTTAGCTGGTAATCATGTGACTTTCTTTCATGTTCAACTTTAGCTCACATATTCGCATGCTTGAATTTGTACTTGTTTGGGTCGAGATGGAGTGCAAGACCCTAGTTTATTGTCTGATAAGATCCAGGCTGTGGGATATTGTGTTTTATCATGACTATATTCATGACTCTTTTGATTGGATGGCTGCGACCATACCTGAGTCTATTTGTTGATCCTTACTACTGGATGGCTGCGTCCATACCTCATATCTCAGTTTATATGTACTCTATTATGGATGGCTGGGCCCATGCCACATGTTCATGTATCAGAGATATCAGTTGTATTTTTACTTGCAGGTCTTGCAACATCGGTGTTTGGTTCGAACGTGTTCTCGTAAAGCATTTCACTCGTCTCTCTCTCTCAGACCTCATGCTTTAGGGGGCATCTATTACACAACATTTTGTCACCGTCCCTGCAATCCCCATCCCGCACATTGGAGGACCATTTCTGTGACTTATATGTAGTGTCATGCCTTGCAAAAAGTGTCAATGCATCCCTTGCCATGAGAAGAAAATTTCCTCTGTTGACTATTCCTGGAACAGACCATCAAAAACACATGATTTTGGGTTGGCGTTGGTAGGCAGTTATGGATTCGCCCCGATAAGGGAAATTAGTACTGGGCCCTGCACCCATTGGTGCTCTGTCTCAGTGGACTGCCTGCGCCGAGCTGTTTTTGGAATTTTTTTTAAATATAGAAGCGAAGTTTCCATTTCCAAGCACTTCATGAGCGAGTCATCATGGGTGGTTCGACTGAATAACGTTGAGCACCCTCCTTTGGATTCTTGTTCCCTACTTTTGGGAAAACCTCCCAAAGGATAAGGCCTCCCTTCCAGCATTTGAGGGATCCCAACCTCCTCCTATCCTTCTATAAATACATCTCTGTCACATAGATGTAGCTAGCTGAATGGTTTGGATAGTTGAATATTTTGGAGAATAATTGAAATAGTTTGACATAGCTGGTGTGAGATGGAGCAGAGAGAGATCCTTGTCGAGAGAGAGTCTAGGTTGATTGCGTCGTAAGGTCCAAATTCCCCAACGAATGCTCGAGACGCGTTTTTACTGGACTCGCTGAAGGAGGCTGCGACGTTAAGGCTCATTTGGCTATAATCTCTTTCTTTATATTAATATATACATGACAGATGTTTTGGTTCTTGTTTTCTGTTATTGTGATTGATCTTACGCAATACGTTTAATTCTCCTTTACCAATTAGATATTATGAATGCAAACATTGTTTCATATGCTGCTTTCGTTCTTTGATCTTTGTGCAGGCACTTGAGTACCATAGCTGAAGGAACGCGACGTGTTGGGACGAAGATCAGGAGACCGCCGCCACAACTACGAAAACTGCGTTGGATCAAAGGTAGGACAATATATCTTGACTCAGTTTCATTCATTAACTAGGAATTGACACATTATCATGTCCTCTTGTTGCTAGACCCACCCTAGGGCTAGAGGGACCGCCTCTATCCGCATAGGGGATTTACCTACACAATAATGCCCCGCTTGGGATCAAAGGATTTTAGTTTTCCTTCACCTTTTTGGAGCTTTTTCCTGTTAGAATATACTCATGCAATTCACAACAAAAAATACTTGCTCTGATACCAAACTTGATCCAAGCTATTTTACTTCAAGGATGCATTTACAATTACATATAACAGAGCATTATAACCAAGTAATAACCACATGAAAAGAAGCAGAAAACATAAGCAATCATGAGATCAAAGACACAATGATTTGATTACGAAGGTCACCAAATGTGGGCTGCATCTCTAGGCCCTTCTCAACAGTGGGGAGGCCTTCTTTTATTATGTGGAAACAAAGAAATCAGTTACAAGAAATTTTACAAAAATGAAATTTATACCTCCAATCCGGATGATGCTATGAAAATAGAGAGCTCAACTAGATAAACAGACGTCACCACTAGATTCGTGTTATAAAATCGTGCAAAATCGACGATAAATTTGTCGAATTCTGTCACTGACACATCTGACCCTCTAAGGGAATATTTTTGGCATCTAGCTTATTCCCCCACTCATGGTTTCAGTCCTCCTCCGCTTAGGGTTCTGCCGCTCCTCCAATGGCCTACTTGGTTTGAATGGTTTGAAGAGATCATATATAATATCACGGGAGGATATTACGAAGTGGGGTAATTGGCCCATTGGTTAAAGTGCTATGTTGGGCGCGGGTAGTTCGAGGGTTCCAACCCCACCGACCCCGTATATCGCATGCACATTGTTTTATTTGGTGGGTGGTTAGCACTCTGCTGGAAGTATGTTGGCGGAGTTTTTTAACCGTGGCATATATTTAAAATTTGTGGTTTTGTTCGGCCGACGGAACGATTGACTGTCAATCCGGGTGGGTTCGACACCCACCAGAGCACACATATATCGACAGTTATAATGGTATGTGAGGGTAGGTCCACTGGTAGGAGGTCCACCCACCATAGGTTATATATATATATATATATATATATATATATATATATATATATATATATATATATTGTGAACATTCGTGGGGTGTGGCGGACCCCAATTTTGATATTTTTTTATTATAAATACTTTGAACTGTGACCCTGGGGTGGGCTGGTTCGGCAAGACCAACCCACCCCTTTTATATATATATATTTTTGTTTTTATAATATAAAAAAAATTCCACCGATTTTTAAGGTCACTAGACAATTTAAGTAGCAAACAGAATCACCTGTACGATGGCCAGATTCCATGCGCCGGGTCACTGCCAATTTGTTGCCTCCTTAACACTGCCACTTGGCCAAGTTTGACCAAAAGTTTGACTAGACCTAACTTGACCATACAGACTCAGATTTTAGAGTTGTTCACACTGTTAGAATCAGGGCAACGAGCACTACTATCTGGTCCTGGTTCCACCTCCATCTAATGACTTTTATTTTGAGCTATTTTCAAGGCCATTTTTACTTCTGGATCCTCCTCGATCAGGTATGTTAGACGTGGTTGAGATAAAACCTAAACTAAATATGAATAGAGAAGTTGTGGGCCATGATGTGGAGGTACCCATGGTGGAATGAATATATGGATGGAAGGAGTATCCCTGAAGATTATTCTAGAATGAGAATAAGTTCTCTATGGACATGGTGTGAATAGGGCCCGTTAGCACTATAAATATTAATAGTCTAACCGCCATTGTATCAGTGTTTTCAAATTTTTCTTCTTCCCTAGCCTATGTCAAAGTTTAATAATCTTCAGTAAAAGCCAAAAAGAGTCTCAAAACCATAAATAATTTTAACTTTTATAGGTGGTATTGTGTCTTAGGTTCATAAAAAGAAGTTAAAACCACCGTTTTAACTTGGGTTAGTGTCAAAAGTTGTTGGTCATTTTTGTAATAAAATAATAGTCACTCTTTCCAGGTTAATAACTACCCTTTTGAAGGCTACATTGGTGACACAGATAAAAGGGCAGCTATTTCTTCAGGAACCTGTTCTCATTGGTGACATAGAGAAAAGGGAAACTATTTATCTGAATTTTGGTTACATTGCAACACAGAGATAAAGACAACTATTTCTTTGAAAGTGCATAAGGAGCTGCAAGGAGTATTTTAAGGGAAAAGATCATTCACCTTTGAAACTGATTGAAGATCTTCTATGTTATGATGTGTTATTCTTTTTAAAAGAGTAATTATTTTTGACTTAGAAGAAATATTATAGGGGAATGATTATATTATTGATGGAGCAAACCTATAGCTACCTTATTAAGGCTGAAGCGGAAATAAAGGTACAAGGTATCAATTTATTAAATGATGCAGGGGAGTGATATGTGTTATGGGGTGACTTGGCGCTCATATTTGAATCATTTCAAATCGTGCCATTAAACCATACTGTGATTAAATGTGCAGATTCAGAGAGTTGGGTTCATTGTTCTCATGACCGAGGTTCTCTGTGAACATTACAGCTAATAGAGTTGCGTTTCCAGGAACCAGTTTATCATCCCAAAAAAAAAAATCAGGGTTGTGTGTAGGGTTTCACCTCCAGGTTGAACAACTTTCTGCAAAGAGGGATCTTAGGTGTTGAGAAAAATGGGAAAAGGTGGAAACGTTAAGCGGTTTGAGCCAGCAAACACCGAGTTTGTTGATGCTATAGCAAAACCCCAATTTAAGACAACAGGATGGTATACGTTTTTGCAAAAATTATCTAAGGAAAATGTAGCTCTTTCACAGGCCTTTGCCGAGAGTTTTGATGGGGAGAAATTCAAGCTTGGGAGCAAGACTTTCAAAATCACTGAAACCATCATAGCTAGAGCCGCTCAAACTTCAACCACTAGTGAACGTTCGTTCAAGAAGAAAATGCTACAAGGATAAGTAAGTCCCTTCCTCAAACCTGAGCATGTGAATATCAAATGGACTCCAACTGTGCATATTTCCTATTTTAGGGCTAAATGGCAACACGTAATAACCACTATACAATGCTACATTACTTGTGAAGGTAGATTCTCCTTTATTCATCAATACCAAATGAGATTTTTCTCTCACATATCGGGTGCCAAACCTTTGAATTTTCCTTTCTTTCTATATAGATCCTTGTTTAAAATGTCTTTGAATTGTGGAAAATCCCTAACTATTCCCTGCATAACCTCTATCATAGGGGTTTAATCAAGATATTAATTTTCTATCACCTTAAGAATAAAAATACTACCTGGGAAAAATTCCTAACAGAGGAGGTATTTGGTAGTATCAACTGTAGGAGGAGGGTAGGGAGACCCAAGAAGAAAAATGCCCATGAAAAAATTGGTACAACACCTATGACAAACAATTCACAACCAGCTTAGTCCATCCCATCAACTAGTAGACAAACTAGAAGTTTGGATAAGAGAGCTAGAACTGAACCTGTCACTCCCATACCAATGGTACAACCAACAGAAAGGGTTTATACAAGGAAATCTCCATAGGAACCCCAAACTTTAGCAGCATTAATTAGAGAACATTCCATGAGATTCAAGCAAGGGAAAACTCAGCCTAGTAAGGAAGTTAAGTCTAAATGTGAGGAAAACATAGCTTCTTCCTCAAGATATAGAGGCATAAGAAAGTTGATCCTAGGAGAAGAAACTTCAGAGGAAGCCAGCCCTAAAGTACTAGTTCAACACTCTATTCTAGTAGTTGTAGAAGAGCAAGAAGAAAACAGGGACACCCCTTCAGTAGAGGAACCAACACTAGCTCAGTTGTTTTCTTCTCTCAAGACATCCAAGACATCTACTTGGAGAAAGGACAAGAATGTCATTCACTCCTATTCATCCTTCGAAAAAGAAAACACTGATGAAGATTTCTTAGAGACAGAGTATGAAAAGGCCAGTCTAGTAGTATGATGCAGAAGAGAAGGGTTTCCTATATTCCTAACCCATACCTCAAAATTCCTCATACTATGCCTAAAAATAAGCTTAGAATCAATAAAAAAACTCATTGCTAATCCTAGATTGAGAGATGAAATCATTAATGTTGATGAAATCCCATGAAAGGAAGCCAAGAAGACCAGAGCTTAGAAACATAAGAAGACGGGAAAAATAACTAAAAGGCTCACTAAGGCAGAGTCTCTCAAAATCTTTACTTCAATACTTGATTTTATTTAATACTTTCAGGCAAGTCAAAGAAGGAGAGGTTCACACATTTTTGGCTTAATCAACAAACAGAGCTATTCGCAAAATTTCCGGTAATAGCTACCTGTCTCTGAAAAGGGCAGATATTATTTCCTGAGTTTTTCTATGAAGGAAGTGGAAGCATTTTTTATTCAAGTCTCGAAGGGTGCTATTGAGGAGTAATTACATGTATACATTATCAAAATAAGTAGCTGCTGCCAAGTGTCAATTGATCAAGTTCCCTTCCAAATTTTAGAATTTTGTTTTGCACTTTTTGGGGAAACAACCAGATGTCATCTTCACCTGTTAGTTGCACTTTTTGAGGAAGTGGTTGTACCAGAAAAGAGGAGCAGTTTGCCAACAACTTGCCACACCATTCCAACCACTTCGAACTATATGCCATCATGCTGTTTATTTTTTATGTTACACTACTTTGTATTAAGGATAAGGATAAACCTCACCTTATGTATAGGAATGTAATAAATTCTCTAGAACAAATTCACACTTTTTGTGGAAATGTCAGCATAATATCTCTTGTATATATATGATGAAACTCAATGGAGAAAAGGTTCGTGGTTTGTGAACCTTATACTCATGTGATCAGTGTACTGTTTTTAGTTAATGATATTGAGAATACTTTTGAGGACTTATTGTCATCTTGATATGTGTATTGTTAATATTTCTTATGTGTTTTCATACCTAAAGCTCTTCAGTTCCAGTTTGTAATTTCAAATATTGTTATATGTTTTTATGAGCCTCTTGATATGTTCATGCATCTTATCAAATTTTATCAGTATTACTTAGTGAGATTTCTTTATGAGATGCGCATAATGATTGTTTAAAGAGCATTCCATAAGACAATAAATTTTAATGATATTCAATAAGAATATTGTAAGTCTTGAGATAGCCTTCTCTTATGATATTTTTTCAAACTGGTTCTTGTGTTATTTTTCATCAAAGCAATGGATTTTTGCCTTGCAGACCCACTGTCCCTTCTATTATTTCACACTTTATTCCTGCCATAAGCTACAAAATTACCTTTTGCTACCATATCAGGTCTAAATACCCTGATTGACGTGACAATGAATTTGACTAAAATCCCTTATTAGTGATTGAGAGCTTAAAACACCTACCAATTATATAATCCAAATAATTAAATTTCCCTAGATTTTAGGATGTGTCTGGTCAAGCACTTGAAGTAGTCCAAGTACTGATTCCAGCGCTAACATCTTTTGGTGCGTCTGGCAGGAGACGAAGGCCTTGAAATGAAGCATTCTCCTGAGTCTCTTGTTTTAAATTGTTTATGATCAATTCTTGATGGTGAACAAGAATTGGTGACTTGAAGAAGACTACAAATTGGTTCAGTTGACGACTCCACAAATAGGAAGAGGGGTTTCAAGACCTCCTACTACAAGGAGAAATCAGAGATCACCTACTGTGACTCTAGTTGCTGATCCAAAGAAGATCATTAAAGATGCAAAAGGAAAATAGAGATCAGCTGAAGCTGCATCTCAGTTAGTGAATAAGGTACATAAAAAATACATTCCAAAGCAAAAGGTACCCTCATACACTTTAGAATCAAAAGAAGTTTTAGTTTCAAAAGATTCTGCTAAAAAATATCAAGTTGAAATTCCTTCCTTAGAAAATAAAGTAGATGATGTTAACCTAGGCTCAGCTGAAAGATTTTCTCACTCATCATTTAGTAAATTAGAGATAAGTACTATTCTAGTTAAAGAAGAAAAAATAGAGGTTTTAAGTGTCAATAAGGAATCAAAATACTTTGTGCTGACAGAAGGGGAGTTAGAACAAGTATTGGCAATTGCACCTTTTCTAGATAGGGATGTTTTAACTGAAGAAGATTTTAAAACCATTCTTAATTTTCTTCAAACTCATCCTGGATATCAATATTTTTATACCCCTCAGCAAGAGTAATTTCCTTTGTCTCTAAATCCAGCCGTTGATTCATCCTCTTCTCATCCACTAGAAGGGAATTTTCTTGAAGGCCTGACTTTCAGTTTGTCTGACTTCTTAGCTCAGCAAAACAAAGTTGAAGTTACTTCATCCCCTCAAGAGACAACATTTGAATCTGATTCTTATATAGAAGGTGAAACAAATGCCTCCTCTATTCATCTCTTTGAAAATACACTGTTTTCAGTCCCAAAAATTGAAGAACCAGACCAAGAATTACAATTTTCTGCTATCCCAAATTAGATTCAAATTCCACAAGTTGTAATTCCTAGTTCCCAAACAACTACATCAACCAGTCATCCATCAATTGTACATCAGCAAGCCATGGCTCAACCTGCCCTTATAAGGATGCAACATATAGTTGCTGCAAGATATGCACCACTTTCCCTTCATCAAACTTTGCATCCCCTTCCTCAAAGGGATTATCTGAAATATATTCCAAAATACACAGGAGAGGGAGAAGGAGTTTCTATTGAGGAACATTTGGTTGCTTTCTATAGTTATGCTGATAACTAGAATATTGAACATGAAGATGTCTGGTCAACACTCTTTGTTCAGAGCTTGGATGGAGAAGCTCGAAAATGGTTTAGAAGTCTACCACCAAACTCAATAATAGGAATAAATGAATTGGAAGAAGTATTTGTGAAACAATGAGGTGATATGAAATATTATGTGTACTACCTTACAGAGTTTGGGACTCTAAAAAAGAAGACAGATGAGTCATTGGCTGATTTTACAAAGAGGTTTAATAAAATCTATCAAAACATTCCTGAAGAAATTAAGCCTCCTGAAACCACAACTATGATAACTTTTACCAATGCTTTAGATTCTGAGTTTGCTTTATGGTTAAGAGCTGAAAAATCACAAACATTGATGGATATGCAAGAGGCTACAATTGGAGTGTAGTATAATCTTATGGCTTCAAATAAATTGAAAATGGAAGAGGAGAAAACAGAAAAGGGCAAAGAGAAAATGAAAGAAGAAAAAAATTCTTCCTCCAAAACTATTACATCAGAAGAGAAGATTGATCAAATGTCCAATTTGATCAAATAAATTGCCTCTAATATGACAAAACTGGAGTTAGAGAACAAACCATCTGCTAGAGCCAATCAAAATGAAGCCAATAGAAATCAGACTCCCTTCAGAAGACCTTTTTAGCCTCAACAAATCTTACAGCGTCCAAGGAGGAATGCTGATGATAAAAAAGTTCAGCCTCCTTTGAATAATTTTGTTGAAGAAGAGAAGCAAGGACATGAGGAAGAAAATGAAGACATAAACCTTATGGGAGAAACATCACAATCAAATTGTTTGAATTTGCGAGAATATGGAGACCATTCGAGGATATATCTATTTTCAGATGATGAGAATGCTAAAATTCATGCACAAAATGATAAAAAACAAAAAGAAACTCAAAACATAAATTATCCTCTGAGGTTCAAAGGTCTTGTTCAACAACCTCAAAAAAAATCAGATTCTGACAAACAAGTTGCTAAACAAAAGGTGAAAGTCAGTGATGTCCCTCAACCTCATAATTCTGCCCTAATCATCAAAATTTCTGCAGAAAATAAAGAATTAACTCCTCTTTATTTCAGTTTCCAAACAGAACTGAATAAAATCAACATCCTTGTCCCACTTCTTGAATTGTTAAAAAATCCAGCATACAAAGAGTCATTTAAAAGCCTGTTATAGCCACCTCTCACTCCCGATTCATTTAATCTTGAGGATGAACATCCTACTATTTACTTAGGTCGCCATGTCTAAGACAAAAATGATGCTAATTCACCACCTTTCTATCTTTCACTCAATATACATGACAAATTGTTGCATAATTTTTTATTAGATTTTGGGACTTCTCACAATCTAATGCCAAAGAAAGCGATGGATGAATTAGGATTAGAAATAACCAAGCAATACCATGAGCTATACACTTTTGATTTCAAAAAAGTCAAGTTTTTAGGAGTGATTAAAGACTTGGTTGTTTCTCGTACACAAATTCCTATGAAAATTTTAGTGATGTACATAGTAGTTGCAGACATACCTTCTAGATTTGGAATGCTGCTTTCCAGATATTGGTCTAAAAAATTGGGAGGCACCCTTCAGATGGATATGTCATATGCCACAATCCCAGTGTTTGGAGGAGAATTAAGGAGGTTGTTTAGGGAAACCCAAATGGCCTATATCATCAATGATCAAAATAATCCCTCAAACCATCCTATATATGCTGAGGAGAAGGAATTGGTGTCATCCATATTACACCTTTCTGTTGATGATAATAATTTCCAGCCTGAAATTAGTGAAAAACAACATTTCCAAGATACAAATGAGCAAAATTTAGAGGGAGGACAAATCTAGAAATTGTACTTTGATGGATCCTCATCAAGAGAAGGATTAGGAGCTGGTGTAGTTCTCATTTCTTCGACTTAAAAAAGGGTAACTATATCGTATAAACTGCAATTTTCTACTACTAATAACACCGCTGAATATGAGGCACTTGTTTTGGGTATGAAGGCAACGAAATATTTGGGAGCTAAACAACTAGTTGCTTTTGGTGATTCATAATTGGTGATAAGGTAGGTGAGAAACAACTATCAAGTGAAAAATTCCAAATTGAAGAATTATAGGAATGAAGTGTGGGACTTGATTGAGCATTAATTTTCAGCATTCAATGTAAATTTTGTCACTAGAGAGGAAAATCAAATGGCTAATTCACTAGATATTACTGCTAGTAATTTTAAATTTCCTCTTGATGTCAAGGCAACATATGATGCTCAAATAAAAAACAGATCTTCTATTCCTAATAATATCAAGTACTGGAAAGTATTCTAAGATGACAGAGAAATTCAGAAATTTTTGGAGCGTGTTGAAGAGTTTGTAGACATTCAAATTGATGATGAGCAGGACTTTGTTGAAAATTAAAATAGTAAGTCATTCAAAAAGACCATGGCTGGTAAATAAATTATTGATATGAAAACTAACTACATTCCTAAAGGCCTAGTTCCTTTAGAGAGGTTGTTTGACAATAATGATGTCTTTTTAAAGCCTGAAAATAAAACAGATGGAGAGAGTACAATTGACTCTAATATTGGTATAGAAGATCAGCCTAAATTAGTTAAAGTTTCTAAATTTCTTTCTCTAGAAACTAGAACTAAGTATGTAAAGCTAATGAAACAATATGCAAACATTTTTGCATGATATTACAGTGATTTGAAGACCTATGATAGAGGTATAACGGAGCACAAAATTCCTTTGAAAGCAGAAGCAAAGCCTGTAGCACAAAAGATAAGGCATATCAATCCCATGCTACTCCATATTATTGAAAAAGAGATAAAAAAATTATGGGAAGCAAAAACAATTCTGCCTTTAAAATTTTCTAATTGGGTAGCTAATATAGTCCCGGTTCGAAGAGAATTGTGAAATTAGAATTTGTGTTGATTTTCACAATTTGAACCGATATTCATTGAAGGATAACTATCCATTACGCAAGATGGATTATATTTTGCAGAAAGTTGTAGGCTCCAAGAGATTGCTAATGATAGATGGATTTTCAGGGTATAATAAAATCTCAGTTGATAAACAAGATAGAGAAAAGACAACATTTACTACACCCTAGGGAACATTCATGTACAACAAAATGCCATTTGGTATAATGAATGCAGGCACAACATTTCAATGGGAAATGGACATTGGATATTTCCTTTGCAGGAAAAAAAGACAGATTTGTAGTCATTTACTTGGATGACATGACAGTCTTTTCAAAATCCGATGAAGATCATTTGAAACAAGTTTTTGACAAATGCAGAAAATTTGGTTTGTCCTTGAACCCAAAGAAGTCATGCTTTTTTTTTCAAGAAGGAAAATTATTGGGACACATTGTGACAGAAAATGGTATTTGTATTGATCTAGGGAGAGTTGAGGCTATTCAGAAGATTGGTTTGCCAAGGAATAAAAAATAATTGCAGTCATTTTTGGGGAAAATTAATTTTCTGAGGCGCTTTGTCCCAAAATTTGCAGAGATGATAAAACACATAAATGTTTACTGAAGAAAGATGTAGAATTCAAGTAGTGAGATGAAGCAAAAAATCCTTTTTCAGCAATCAAGTCTGCCTTGACTGAAGCTCAAGTTTTAATCAACCCTGATTTTGAAAAATATTTTCTGATTTTTTCTTATGCTTCAGAAGAGACAATTGCAGCTGTTTTTTTACAAAGGGACAAAGAAGGTTTAGAACAACCTATTTCATTTTTCAGTCGTGCTTTAAGAGATGATGAATTAAAGTACAACTTGACTGAAAAACAAGCATATGCACTAGTTAAGGCTTTAAAGTCTTTTCGAGTTTATGTGTTACATTCTAAAATTGTTGCTTTTGTAGCAAATATTATTGTCAAAGATTATTGCTGTAGCCAGACACATATGGCAGGAGGGGAAGATGGTTAACCAAGATTCTAGAATTTGATATTGATATTAGACCTACTAAATTGATAAAAGGACAAGTCTTAGCTCACTTGATGGCTGAATCTAATTGTAAAGCTCTAAATATGAATATGGAGGTAGCCGAGGAAAAATATGGAGAAGGTATATTTGATTATCCTGAAATATTTCATTCAAATTGGTATAAGGATATAGTATACTTTTTGCTAAATTTCAGCTCTCCCCTTGAAATGGAGAAGTAAAAAAGGGGAGATTTTAAATTGAAAGTCGTTAAGTATTGCATTTTCAAAGACCATCTTTACTGGAAAGACCCTGTGGGAGTATTATTAAGATGTGTATATGAAGATGAGTCACATAAGATTATGTTAGAGATACGTGCAGGGGTGTGTGGTAGACATTTGTATTGGAAAGCTAATGCAAGCAAAATCTTAAGAGCTGGCTATTATTGGCAAACTCTTTTCTCTGATGTTTTTGCCAAAGTTAGGACTTGTGTTGAATGTCAAAAGTTTACTAGTAATCAGAAGCTACTTCCATAACCTCTTATTCCTATTTCAACATATGTTCCTTTCTAACAGTGGGGGTTAGACTTCATCGGTGAAATTCATCCACCTTTATCATGACAATATAGATTGATTCTTACAGCTACATACTATTTTATTAAGTGGATTGAAGCTGTTCCAACCAAAAATGCCACTAACACGATAATAATTAATTTATGTTGGAAAAAATTATGTCTAGATTTGGTTTTCCTCAGAAATTGGTGACTGATAATACAATGGATTTTAAATCTACTAAGATGAATAGTTTCTGTTAGAAATATGGTATTTATTTGACTCATTCTACACCTTATTACCCTTAAGGTAATCAATTAGCTGAGTCATCTAATAAAATCTTGTTGAGAATCATTAAGAAGATGTTGCCTGAAAATAAGAGAATTTGGGACACTTAGCTGGTTCATGCTCTTTGGGAAGACAGAGTAAGTGGAAAAAAATCAATTGGAATGTCTCCCTTTCAACTTGTTTATAGTACTGATGCTGTAATGCCATTGCAATTATTTCTTCCTGTTATGAAGTTTCTACAAGATGAAATTGATGATGAAAATCCAATTCAAAAGAGAATGTTGCAGCTAATAGAAGCTCATCAAATTAGAGAATCACTGATGGATAAAGTACAAAAATATCAAACCAAAGTCAAATCTGTTTTTGACAAAAGAGAAAATCAGTAATTATTTTAGGAAAACGATTTGGTGTTGCGCTGGGATGTCAGGAGGGAAGACCATGGAAAGCATGGTAAGTTTGACAATTTATGGTTTGGGCCATTCAAAATTTCTTGATTTTTGGAAAACAATACATTTTTTCTCAAGCATATAAATGATGATCAACTGACTGGAGGTCCAGTTAATGGTCATTTTCTTAAAAATTTATATGTTTGATAAAGTCATTTAGTCATTCCATTGTAAATATCTGGAGTGATGTGTCAATAAAATTTCCATGCCCAATGGTATTTGTGTATGTAAATATGGTCAGCCTTGAGTCTAGCCAATGAAAGGTCAATTCAAGTCATAAGTTCCTAAATTTTTCTGAGTCCTAAAAGTTTTAAGGCACTGAGTCTACATTCCTTGAAGCCTCACTGGGAGGACTTCATCCCCAATAGGAGAATTGTTAGCACTATAAATGTTAATAGTCTAACTGCCATTGTATCATTGTTTTCAAATTTTTCTTGTTCCCTAGCCTATGTCAAAGTTTTAATCATCTTCAATAAAAGCCAAAAAGAGTCTCAAAACCAAACATATTTTTAAGTTTTATAGGTGGTATTGTGTCTTAGGTTCATAAAAAGAAGTTAAAACCACTGTTTTAACTTAGGTTAGTGTCAAAAGTTATTGGTCATTTTAGTAATAAAATAATAGCTACCCTTTTGAAGGTTACATTGGTGACACAGATAAAAGGGTAGCTACTTCTTCAGGAACCTATTCTCATTGGCGACATAGAGAAAAGGGTAGCTATTTCTCTGAAGTTTGTTTACATTGCAACACAGACATAAAGGCATCTATTTCTCTAAAATTGCATAAGGAGCTGCAAGGAGTATTTTCAGGGAAAATGTCATTCCCCTTTGAAATTGATTGAAGATATTCTATGTTATGATGTGTTATTGTTTTTAAAAGAGTAATTATTTTTGACTTAGAAGAAATATTATAGGGGAATGATTATATTATTGATCGAGCTAACCTATAGCAACCTTATTAAGGTTGAAGCAGAAATAAAGGTACAAGGTATCAATTTATTAAATGATACAAGGGAGTGATATATGTTATGGGGTGACTTGGCGCTTGTATTTGAATCATTTCAAATTGTGCCATTAAACCATACCATGATTAAAGGCATGGATTGAGAGAGTTAGGTTCACTGTTCTCATGGCCGAGGTTCTTTGTCAAGGTTACAACTAACATAGTTGCATTTTATAGCAACTAGTTTATCACCCCCAAACAAAAAATCAGGGTTGAGTGTAGGGCTTCATCTCCAGGTTGAAAAAATGTGCGTAAAGAGGAGCTTAGGTGTTGAGAAGAATGGGAAAAGGTGAAAACGTTAACCGGTTTGAGCCAGCAAACACCAGGTTTGTTGATGCTAGAGAAAAACCCCAATTTAAGATAGCAAGCTGGTATAATTTTTTGTAGAATTTCTCTAGAGAAGATATAGCTCTTTCATAGGCCTTTGCCGAGATTTTTGATGGGGAGAAAGTCAAGCTTGGGAGCAAGACTTTCAAAATCACTGAAACCATTATAGCTAGAGCCACTCAAACTTTAGCCACTAGAGAACGTTGGTTCAAGAAGAAAATTTTGTAAGCAGAAGTAAATCCCTTCCTCAAACATGAGCATGTGAATATCAAATGGACTCCAACTGTGCATATTTCCCATTTTAGGCTTGAATGGCAACATTTAATAACCACTTTACAACGCTACATTGCTTGTGAAGATAGATTATCCTCTGTTCATCAATACCAAATGAGATTTCTCTCTCACATCTTAGGTGCCAAACCTTTGAATTTTCCTTTATTTCTATACAGATCCTTTCCTAAAATGTCTTTGAAGTTGCAGAAAATCCCTAACTATTCCCTGCATAACCTCTATCATAGGGGTTTAATAAAGATGTTGACTGTCTATCACCTTAAGAAGAAAAGGACTATCTGGGAAAAATTCCTAACAAAGGAGGGATTTGGTAGTATCAACTTTAGGAGGAGGGTAGGGAGACCCAAGTGGAAAAATTCCCATGAACAAACTGGCACAACACCTATGCCAAACAATTCACAACCAACTCAGTCCATCCCATCAACTAGTAGACAAACTATAAGTTCAGCTAAGAGAGCTAGAATTGAACCTGTCACTCCCATACAAATGGTACAACCAACAGAAAGGGTTTATACAAGGAAATCTCCAAAGGAACCCCAAAATTTAGCAGCTTTCACCAGAGAACATTCCATGAGATTCAAGCAAGGGAAAAATCAACCTAGTAAGGAATTTAATTCTACATGTGAGAAAAACAGAGCTTCTTCCTCAACATATAGAGGCATAAGAAAGTTGATCCTAGGAGAAGAAACTTCAGAGGAAGGGAGCCCCGAAGTACCAGTTCAAGTACCGGTTCAACACTCTATTCTAGCAGTTGTAGTAGAGCGAGAAGAAAATAGGGACACCCCTTCAGCAGAGGAACCAACACTAGCACAACTGTTTTCTTCTCTCAAGACATCTAAGAAATCTACTAGGAGAAAGGACAGGAATGCCATTCATTCCTATTCATCCTTCGAAGAAGAAAACACCGATGAATATTTCTCAGATACAAAGTATGAACAAGGTCAGTCTAGTAGTATGATGCAGAAGAGAAGAAGGGTTTCATATATTCCCAACCCATACCTCAAAAGGCCTCACACTAGGCCTAGAAACAATCTTAGATTGAATAGCAAACTCATTGCTAATCCTAGACTGAGAGATGAAATAACTAATGTTGATGAAAGCTCGAGAAAGGAAGCTAAGAAGACCAGAGCTCAGAAACATAAGCATACAGGAAAAATAACTAAAAGGCTCACTAAGGTAGAGTCTCTCAAAATATTTGATTCAATACTTGATTTTATTTAATCCTTTCAGGCAAGTCAAAGAAGGAGAGGTTCACACTTTTTTGGCTTAATCAACAAATGCAACTATTTTCAAAATTTACGGTAATAGCTACTTGTCTCTAAAAATGGAAACTATTATTTCTTGAGTTTTTATATGAAGGAAGTGGAGGCAGTTTTTGTTCAAGTCTCGAAGGGTGCTATTGAGGAGTAATTACATGTATAAATTATCAACAAAAGAAGCTGTTGCCAGGTTTCAATTGATCAAGTTCCCTTCCAAATTTTAGAATTTTGTTTTGCACTTTTTGGGGAAACAACCAAATGTCATCTTCAGCTGTTAGTTGCACTGTTTGAGGAAGTGGTTGTACTAGAAAAGAGGATCAATCTGCCAGCAGCTTGCCACATCATTCCAGCCACTTCGAACTATATGCCATCATGTTGTTTATTTTTTAGGTTACACTACTTTGTATTAAGGATAAGGATAAGCCTCACCTTAGGTATAGGAATGTAATAAATTCTCTAGAGAATATTCACACTTTTTGTGAAAATGTCAGCATAATATCTCTTGTATATATATGATTAAACTCAATGGAGAAAAGGTTCATGGTTTGTGAATCTTATACTCATGTGATTAGTGTATTGTTTTCAATTAATGATATTGAGAAGACTTTTGAGGACTTATTGTCATATTGATATGTGTATTATTAATCTTTATTATGTGTTTTCATACCTAAATCTCTTCAGTTCCAGTTTGTAATTTCAAATACTATTATATGTTTTTATGAGCCTCTTGATATGTTCATTCATCTTATCAACTTTTATCAGTCTTACTTAGTGATATTTCCTGATGAGATGTGAATAATGACTATTTAAAGAGCATTCCATATGACAGTAACTTTTCATGATATTCAATAAGAATATTGCAAGTCTTGAGATAGCCTTCTCTTATTGATATTTTGTCAAACTGTTTCTTGTGTTATTTTTCATAAAAGAAATGGATTTCTGCCTTGCAAACCCACTGTCCCTTCTATTATTTCATACTTTATTCCTGCCATAAGCTACAAATTTTCATTTTATACCATATCAGGTCTAAATACCCTCATTGATGTGACAATGAATTTTACTGAAATCCCTTGTCAATGATTGAGAGCTTAAACCACCTACCAATTATATAATCCAAATCATTAAATTTCCCTAGAGCTTAGGATGTGACTGGTAAAGCACTTGAAGTAGTCCAAGTACGAATTCCAGTGCTAACAGGACCTATGGTCATAGAGGCGGATGTGGACGTGATAGGTGGAAGACTATTAATCGCTATAGGTGTGTACGTAGTATGCCTTTTCGTAGAGGTAGTGGTGTTATCCATAAAGAAATTGGGTAAAGGACTATGTAATGATCCAATTAAGTCAACACCCTCACCTAGAGATATGGGTGTAGAATTATGGTGATGAGGTGGAAGACTATGGTCAACCACTTAGTGGACATAAAGTTTGACCCATTGAGTAGCACAAAAAGTGATGTAACAACCCTAGGGTTAAAATTTCATGTAATAAAAGTTAATAAAGGTAAAATAAGACCACATGCAAGGGACACTTATTCCAAGCTGAATTTTGGGAAAAATATCCTAGTGGGCATCACTTGTTGTGTTTTATGGCTAAGGGAAATGGGAAAAGGAAATGGCTAAGGCTTTGGAAAAGCAAAAAGGTATTTTTTCCACATCATTTATGAAAATAATGGAAGTTAGGAGAAAAGGAAGGTGAAATGTCACAAGTTGCATGTGAGGAGAAAAATGAAGGAAAATAATGGAAAATTGAAGAAATTAGATGTCTCATTAATAAAGATACCTCAGAGCATCAATTGGGGAGATTTTGTTAGCATTTTGTTAGTTTAGAGTTAGAATTAGCCTCAAAGAGGAGAAATAAACCAAGCAAACAAGGAAAGGAAATTAAAATAAAAGAAGAACAAGGAAAAGCAAAGGAAGGCAAGGATCAAGCAACTTAAACGAGAATACTTATAAGTAACAAATTGCATGTGTGATTTCCTAGCTGGTTTTTACATGCATGGTATGTGCATGTTGGTATATGGTTCTTTTGTTGTCATTGGCATGGATTTTGTCGAGATTTGATAGTGTATTTTAGCCTAGCCTTGCCATTTCCAAATAGCCATGGTGTGATGGGATTGTTCTCGGTTTTGAGCTTTGGATTTTCAGATGGTTTTGGAATCTGGGGTGGGGTGGTCTTAGGAAAATTCCCAAAGGCCTAGGAATCCCTTGACTGGTAATGGTGGGATACACGGTAAATCCTAAGGGCGGATACAGGAAAATTCCTCAAGGATGGTGAAGAAATTTTGAGGCTTACAAGCTTGGTTCGGTTTTGTGACTCAACACCAATTTAAGTGTGATCATAATATGGAGAGGAGGAGGAAGTTTAACCTCTGGATTCCCTTGATTGTATTTGGATTGTTTTATTCCATGAGATCCCACATTCATGATTGGAATATGACATGGGGGTGATTGACTGAAGAGAGATTTGGCTTATCCAATCTATGGCCTGGTGGAACGTGGAAGTCTAGAACCTGATCGATATTTACCTATATCTAGTAAAGCTAAGTTTCTCTTGATTTTTGTAAGGAAATGTATTGGTTATTATGTGGCTTTAATGGTTGTTCTATTATTTTTATTTACCTGGTTACCTGTTGGTTACAAGCATGGTTTTATGACAGATCTTAGTCATGGTTATTTTCATGTTTTCACTCATAAATAAATAAATAATGAATGCAAGACCTAATTGATGTTAAGATAGCTAATTAGAGAATATGGTGTCCCTTCATGTTAATCATTAGATAAGTTTTCAGTCCCTCATGTTTAGAATTGCATTTCTGACTTGTAGGTTGCATATGCACCAAGTGTTTGACAAAATTTTAGTCCCAATTGGGGATGGTCGGGTCAAGTCCTAGTTCTAGTTGTTGGTTTACAAGCATTGTATTCATATCTTTTATGAGTTCTGGAAGTTTCATATTTTTTTGGGAAGATCCTATCCCTAGCCATAGAAAATACCCTTAATTCGTGCAGTCGCTGGCACAAGAATGGTAGAAAAAGGCCACAGTCGCACTGATGCAGGCCTATGGGAGTGACTGGGAATCCATAGTCGCTTGGAGGCCTCAGAAAGGTATCAAATGGGGCTATAAGTCAGGAAAAAGGTCAGTTGTCATAGGAGTTGGCTACCTCGAGGGGCTGGGTTACTCCTAGAGGTCCTGTTGCACCCAAGGGAAGTAAAAAAAGTCTTGCTGTGTTGACTCCATTTCCTTAAAGTCATCTAGGAGGTTGAGTCATATCATAGTGACCCTTAGTTCATGTTTACCCCGGGAAAGTTGGTGAAAGTGGGTAAATGTGGGAGGAGGCGTTACAGGGTGGTATCAGAGCATGGTTGCACTCTCTTTGGGTCATATATGATACCACATGGTGGTATTAGGGCATGGTTTCACTCTTTTTGGGAAAGTCTAATGTTGTCAAGGTTATGGTTGTCATATAGGATCATGGTATACAATTGGTATGGTTATGCATGATATTGTTATGATGTTATGTTAATTACATGGATATGGTTATGATTATACATGTACATGCTAATTTGGAATGATCTTGCAGATGAGATAATCCTCCCCTAAACATCACTAAGGTATGGATTTAATTTTGGTATCTATTTGGTTTATCTAACATGGTATACTTGTATGAAGAAGAGAATCAAAGATGACAAGAAAAACGGTAGACTATAGTTCCCATGACTTTCCCTACATATTAGATAGGGAGCAAGGCGAAGAGTATTCTCCTGGTATAGTAGATACATTGAGGAGCTTGAGGGAAGAGATCAGAAGTTGCAACAAAGAAAATGACAGGTTGGTTAAGGCTCAAGAAATACTTGCAATGGCTCATGAGAAGAAGGTAGAGGTTAATGCACCAATCCTTCAGAGCTTATTAGAGTTGCAGAAACAGGGACAATTGAGGATCAGTCAAGAGCAGGAAGAGAAAAACAATGGAGCTTATGGCAACATATATCATTCCAGATATAGATTGGATAGAGGGGACACAGTTAGAGGTGGTGATCACTGTATATACATGATAGGAAGGCTAGTATGTTTGGGCATCATTCTAGTTCTTCATCTCAGAGACATAATTATAGTCATTACCGTCATCATCTATATAAGAGGAGGGAGTATTTACCTGAGGAGTTCAAGAAAGTGAAGCCTCCTACATTGGATAGAGAGATGAAGAATCCATAATATTTAGAGGCATGGATGCTTGTAATGAAGAAATTCTTCAGATTTCATAACTATTCAGAAAACATGAAAGCAAAGATAGCCACCTTCGGTCTTAAAGGGAAAGTAGATATCTGGTGGGAAGATGTGAAGAATGTCAAGGGAATTCGGGAGGAAGACTTGATTTGGGATGAATTCGAGAGGATCTTCAAGAATAAGTATCTATCATAAAGGTACTATGATGATAGAGGTAAGGAGTTTTATAAGCTACATGAGGGTTCTATAACAGATGATGAGTATGCTAGTAAATTATTGGAGCTGTTGAGGTATGTGCCATATATCAAGGAGGAAAAGGCTAATATTCAGAGATTCATTAGTGGATTTCCATAAACATATAGAGACCAAATTAAGTTTTATGAGCCTAGATCATTAGAAAAGGCCATCCATAAATTGAATAATTTCTATGAGCAGTAAAAGCGCAAATTTGAACCTAAACGTGACTTGAAGGGAAATGAGAAGGTAAAATAAAAATGGCCATCGAAGCGGGGAAGACCTTGAGATTCAGGTGAGAAATAAAACTTTTCTCCTTACAAGAAGTTCAGTGCAGTTGATAAGGGACATGTGTCACAGCTCGAAGAGCAACAGACTAGAGGTGATAGTAGAGCAGCATTGCAGTGTTGGATATGTGGCAAAGATCATTGTAACAAGGATTGTCCATTGTACCAGGGAGGTAGGCCTCAGATCTATAGTGCTCAACAGGCACAAATAGTTGGAGATGTTCGTCATAGTATTCCTCGGATCTATGCATCTATGGACAACATGCACGAAGATCACCAAGCATCTGTCATTGATATGGATGGTAAGATTTGTGATCAAGTTATTTCTATTTTGATTGGTCATGGATCTAATTGTCGTTATATTAATTTTGACTTGGTGGATAAGTGTGGATTGAGAAAATAAGTGCATGCAAAGTCTTGGTTGGTGTAGTTGACTATATGTACGAAGAAGAGAGTTCATCATTGGGTAAGAGATTATGCATTTGAGTTGAACGAAGGTATGCCTACTCGCATTTGAATGTACTACTATTGAGATCATATAATATTATTTTGGGTATGGATTGGTTGTATCTTTGCAGAACCAAAGTAGATTTCTATGCAAAGGGTACTGAGTGCCTGGATGATAATGGAGAGAAGAGAATTTTGTAGGGAAAGAAGAAGCCTATATCAGTGAGGATGGTCACAATTATGCAGGATAAGCGTAGTTTCAGGAAAGGGTGTGTGATGTTTTCCATTCATATTTCTAGTGACAAGGATAATGATGTTGAGGATGAAAAAATATTCAAGAGGTACCCTATATTGTAGTAGTTTTAGGATGTGTTTCCGGTAGAGATTCCAGAGTTTCCTTCGCATAGGGAAGTAGATTTTTCTATTGAGTTGGTACCAGGGGCAACACCAACATCAAATGCACCTTACAATACGAGCACACCGTAACTGGTAGAGATGAATTTGCAGTTGAAGGAAATGATTTATAAGGGATACATTAGGCCAAGAGTATCACCTTGAGGTGCACCAGTGTTTTTCATGAAGAAGAAGGATGCCATTCTTAGGTTGTGCATTGATTACATGCAACTCAACAAGGTGATGATAAATAAAAAGTACCCATTGTTGAGGATTAGCGACTTTGATTATTTGAAGGGTGAAACAATGTTATAAAAGATAGATTTGTGATCAGGATATCATTAGGTATGAATCAAAGAAGAGGACATCTACAAGACTACCTTCAGAATGAGGTATGGGCATTTTCAGTTTGTTGTAGTTTCATTCGGTTTGACTAATTCTCCAGCTACTTTTATGTGTTTGATGAATAATGTGTTGCATCCTTATCTAGACAAGTTTTTTTTGTATTCATTGACGACATCTTGGTATATTTTATGAATGAGGAAGAGCATGTAGAGCATTTAGTACCAGTGTTAAGATTGCTAAGAGAGCATCAGTTCTATGCTAATATTATCAAGTGTAGTTTCTTTCAGACAAAAGTACACTACTTGGGACATGTTTCCAATAATGGCATAGCAGTAGACCCATAAAAGATAAAGGTTATCATGGAGTGGGAAGCTCCTAAAAATGTGGAGGAAGTCATATCATTCATGAGCTTAGCAGGTTACTACAGGCGGTTCATTAAGAACTTCTCACACATTTCATATCCTATTACATCATTTCAGAGGAAAGGCAAGAAGTTTGAATGGACAAAGGAGTGTGTAGCCAGTTTTGAGAAGTTGAAGCAGTTGTTGAAAAATGGTCCAGTGTTAAAGATTGAAGATCCAAATAAAGATTCGTAGTGTTTACATATGCTTACAAGAAATGGATTGGTGGATTCCTTATGTAGGAGGGACATGTGATATGCTATGAGTCCATGAAACTAAATTGGCATGAGCAGAACTATGTGACTGATGATCTTTAGTTGGCGGCTATTATTCATGCCTTGAAGATGTGGAGACATTATCTTCTTGGCAGGAATATTGTGTTGATGAGTGATCACAGTGGGTTGATATATTTGTTTGATCAACCAAATTTGAACACCAGGAAATATATATGTTTATCCACCCTTAGTGAGTTTGAATTTGAGATTAGATACATTAAGGGGAAGAAGAATAGTGTTGCATGCGCTCTCAGCAGGAAAGTATAGTTGAACCACGTTGCAACAGTGAGCTCATATGAAACATATTTACAAGATCAAATCTTATAGGTAGGGAAACAATATGACATGTACAGGGAGCTTATGTACATGTTACAACATGGTACAAGTGATCAAGATGTGGATTATCATCTTATAGAATATGGCTTGGCGAGATTTAGGGACATGATTTATGTGTTAGATGATAGTGAACTAAAGAATCTTATCTTGAGGGAGTTTCATGTAAAACCGTATTCAGGTCACCCATGGTATTAGAAGTTGTTAACAACACTAAAGAAGTTCTACTACTGGACAAATATGAAGAAGGACATGGAAGAGTTTTTGGAGAGATGATTGGATTGTCAGCAGGTCAAAGTGGAGATTAAGCATCCAGGTGGGTTGATTTAGCCTATTATGATTCCTGAGTGGAAATGGGAGGTCATTTCCATTGATTTCATTACAGTCTTCCAAGGACATCAAGGCATCATGATTCTATCATGGTTTTGGTAGACAGTTTGAGAAAGGTAGCTCACTTCATTCCATTGAAGACTACTTATTCAACAAGTGACGTAGCAAAAATCTTCATCAAGGAGATCATGAGATTTCACGGTGTTCCAAAGAATATTCTGTCGGAAACAGATGCCAAGTTCACTTCCAAGTTTTGGAAGGAGTTGTTTGTAGGACTGGGGACAAAGTTGGACTTGAGCACAAATTATCATCCATAGACAGATGGAAAAATAGAGAGGGTCAACAGGGTATTGGAGGACATGTTGAGGATGTATGTCATGCATGAACAAAGGATATGGAAGAAGTACCTTCCATTGGTTGAGTTTTCATACAAAAACGATTATCAAGAGTCACTGAGGATGAGTCCATTTGACGTGTTATATGGGTGGATTTGTAACACTCCCATCAACTGGAGTGATCCAGTGAACGAGGTACTTATTGGATCGAACATGTTGGTAGTCATGGAAAAAGAAATGCAGGTTATAAATAAGAATCTAAAGATAGCATAGGAAAAGTAGAAAAATTATGCAGACCAACACAGGGCATTTAAGGAGTTCCAGGTTGGGGATCATGTGTATTTGCACATCAATCCCAAGAAGAGCTCCTTGAGGATTGGCTCATGTGCCAAGTTGGCACCACAATATTGTGGGCCTTTTGAGATCCTTGAGAGGGTTGGACTAGTGGCCTACATAATTGCACTACCTTCGACAATGAAATTCCATGATGTTTTTCATGTTTCATTACTTAGAAGGTATGTAAAGGATGTTGATTATGTTATTGATTGGTATGTATTGCAGGTGGAGGAAGAAGGAGAATTATAGCTAGAACCAAAATGCATATTGTAGTACAAATATATCATGCTTTGAAACAAAGCACTTGAGTAGGTTAAAGTGCAGTGGAAGCACTTTAGGCCTGATGAAGCTACATGGGAGATGGCATAACAAATGCGAGATATGTATCCTTCATTGTTTTCCATTTAAGGAAAATGAGTTTTGGTATTTGTACATATCTATGTATGGTTGCTATTGTAAATAATGAAATGAGCTAAGTTATAAAGCTCCAATAAGCGATATGGTTGTCATGTTGTCAATTTTTACATGATGGTTTTGCTTTTGAGTGGGTTGTTATTGTAAGTATTGCAATGAGCCAGGTTATAAATCTCCATAGGCAGTATGTTTTTTCTTTTCCGCGGTTTTGCTGGGTCAAGGTGTAGTTTAACACTGAGGATGATGTTTCCCTAAGGGGGAGGGGTCCGTAACAACCCCAAGGTTAAAATTTCATGTAATAAAAGTTAATAAAGGTAAAGTAAGACAAGCAAGGGACACTTATTCCAAGTTGAATGCCAGGTAAAATATCCTAGTGGGCATGGCATCACTTGTTGTGTTTGATGGCTAAGGGAAATTGGAAAAGACAATGGCTAAGGCTTTGGAAAGGAAGAAAGATATTTTTTCCATATTATTTATGAAAATAATGGAAATTAGGATAAAAGGAAGGTTAAAGGTCATAGGTTGCATGTGAGGAGAAAAATGAATGAAAATAATGGAAAATTGAAGAAATTAAAGGCCTCATCAATAAGAATACCTCAGAGCATAAATGGAAGATTTTGTCAGTCTTTTGTCAGTTTAGAGTTAGAATTAGTCTTAGAGAGGAGAAAGTACCAAGAGGAGAAAGAAAGCAAGTAAGCAAGGAAAGGAAAGGAAAAAAAAAAAAAGGAAAATGAAAAGCAAAGGAAGACAAGGATCAAGCAACTTCAACGGGAATACTTGCAAGTAACAAATTGCATGTGCGATTTCATAGATGGTTTTGACATGCATGGTATGTTCATGTTGGTATATGGTTCTTTTTATGTCATTGGCATGGATTTTGTCAGGTTTCAACGGTGGATTTTAGCCTAGCCTCTCCATTTCCAGATAGCCATGGTGTGATGGGATTGTTCTCAGTTTTGAGCTTTGGATTGTCAGATGGTTTCAAAATATGGGGTGAGGTGGTCTCAAGAAAATTCCCAAAGGAATAGTAATCCATTGAATGATAATGGTGGGACACATGGTAAAGCTTGAGGTTTGAGATAGGAAAATTACTCAAGGATGGTGAAGAAATTCTGAGGCATCCATGCTCGGTTCAGTTTTGTGATCTTGGCACCAGTTTAGGTGTGATCACGGTATGGAGAGGGTGTAGGTGGTTTAACCTTTGGATTCCCTTGGTTGTCTTTGGATTGGTTTATCCCATGAGATCCCACATTCATGCTTGGAATATGGCATGGGGGTGATTGGTTGAAGAGATATTTGGCTCAGCCAATATAAGGTCCAGTAGAACATGGAAGTCTCGAACCTGGTCTGTTTTTACCTATATCCAATAAGTCTAAGTTTTTCATGCTTTCGATAAGGAAATGTACTATTTATTATGTGTCTTTAATGGTTGTTCACTTATTGTTATTTGTCTGCTTATATGTTGGTTACAAAAATGGTTTTATGATAGATCTTAGTCATGGCTCTTTTCATGTTTTCACTCATAATTGAATGAATAATGAATGAATGACCTAATTGATGTTAAGATAGATAATGAGAGAAGGTAATGACCCTTATTTTTAAACCTCAAATGAGTTTTCAGTCCCTCATGTTCAGACTTGCATTCATAACCTGTAGGTTGCATATCCACCAAGTGTTTGATAGGATGTCAGTCCAGTTAGGGATGTTAAGGTAAAGTCTTGGTTCTAGTTTTTGGTTTACAAGCATTGTATTCATGTCTTTTGTGATTTCCAGAAGTTTTATAGTTTTCTGGGAAGAGGCCTAGCCCCAAATCTAGAAAATAACATTAATTATCACAGTAATTGGTACAACACTGGCAGAAAAAGTCCACAATCGCACTGATGCAGGCCTATGGGAGTGATTGGGAACCCACAGTCACTTGGAGGCCTTGGAAACAGAGCGACTTGGGATCTAAGTTAGGAAAAATGAAAGTTTTCATAGAGGTTGGCTACTTGAAGGGGTTGTGTTACTCTTGGAGGTTCCGTGGCACCTGAGGGAAGTCAGTAAGGTATTTTTGTGTCGACTCCATTTCGTTAAAGTCATCTAGGAGGTTAAGTCATATCATAGTGACCCTCAGCTCATGTTTACCCCGGGCAAGATGGTGAAAGTGGGTAAATGTGGGAGGAGGTGTTACAAGTGACCTGAGACACACATGCATCTATAGTGGGGTTAAGTCTACACCTACGTCTAAATGGGATCTCCTTGTAGGTAGTAAGGCCCTCAAGTCAATGAGATCGACATAAATGAGAATTTTCCATAGTGGCAACCAAAAGGTGACACAAACATTAAAAAATAAAAATCATAAAGCCACTAGACATGACCAAACAACATGCACATACACAATATAAGGTGTTATCACCAAATTGAGTCTTTTTGGGGTGCTTCAATGGTCAACTTGGAGTAGCTCTTTCAAACCATTTGCAACTAGAAATTAACCTCTCTAGTCTGAGAGGGCTCTCTTAATTTATCTAATGATTTGCTCAAATAGGTCTTAAATAAGATGGCTAACTCTGTGAGTATCTTAATTTATTTTATTGCAGGTGAAAAATGGGATAGATTTCACTGCCATTGGGCTCATGGAGCCAGTAAGAAGGAATTCAGTGACAAATGAGTCTACTTGTGGAAGCTGAGGTTTTTACTGTTTCAATGGAAGGACAATACTAACACACATAAATATTCAGTAGCTCAATGTTAAAAGGAAGTCAGAGCACGTGTGACATGAATTCTGAGTAATTCAACCTCAAGATATTGTAAGTAAAATAAATAGAGACATAAAACATAAGCTCATTGAAACATTCCAAGAATCTTAGGTGAAGCAGAAACAAAGTCTATCTATATTACTAATATTAGAAATTACAATAGTAGCAGTGTCAAGTCACCATCTCCCAACCCTTTCTAACTCTAAAAATATCTCATTTATAGAGTGAGGACTCATACAAATGATATGCCACCTTGCTAGCTTCGAATTCCCACCTCAGAGACCTATTTCAAACATGATTCCATCACTTGGAGACTTCCTACACATATTTATGTTTTGCAGAGTTTGAATACAAAAAGGACTATTCTTTCATTAATAGTTCAATAAATCAATTTAATAACCCTTATAAAATGAAACCAACTAATTTAATGAGTGTAATATAGTGCTTATGTATCATTATGCCATGTGGATGCTGAGCTGGACCTCCCCCAAGTCGAATTTTTACAATTTTTTCACAAATCTGGTTAGTGAAAATTCTGAAAAATAGGCTTCAAAGATGAGTGTATAATTTCCAAACCCTAATGTATTTGCAGAAAATGAGAGAGCCTTTTGTAGATGGACCCGTGCTGAAGAAAAACCTCTTTCATATTTCCAAATAATTTTTCATTTGGTCTGAAATCAAACTTTAAGTTGACTACTAAAACAATGATGTACATAAATTTTCGTAGCGTAGTTTAGTAGCAACTTTTCATAGTGCCTCTGTTTCAAACACTTTTGCCAATCAATTTGACTTTCTTTTGCCCAGAGCCTTTAAAAAATGTTAGGAGGGCTTCATGGAGCATTTATTCCTACTTTTAATGAGCTCCTGCCATCATACATGGTGAAATACCTCCATGATGAATTGATAATTTATGAGCTGAAACAACTTCGTGGACCAAACCTGCATAAAATTCATTTCTCTGACTATATTTGACCTTTACATGTGGATATATGACCTTAAAAACAATTTCAAGATAACAAAATACAACCCAAAGCTCCTTGCTGCAAAAACATAGTGTCATTACGGAGTTTCGTAGCGTGGGAAAAATGGCTTTTCCATCAATCTTCTTGAATTCTTTGTTGTTCCAACAAATTAATCATGTCATGACACCTTTCAACCATCGATATACCTCCTTAAAACATGCAAAAACTGAGTTTAAATGCAAAAAATCACCTACAGGAATTTTTGTAGCGTTTTTCTGGCTTCAAGCCTGAAGCAATCTACGAAAACGCCTAAAAAAGGCAGAATTTTCAGTTTAGAAATGAAATCATATTTCCGAATCCTTGCTATATTTTTCAAAACTGGATGAGGTTTTTGTATATAAAAATGTTTTTAAGAAAAACCTCTCTTTGTTTTTTAAATACCATCTCCAGCTGTCCAAAATATGCACTTGAAAAACATGTATAAAACAGGAAAATTATGTTTTCTAAAAATAGGGCCGAAAGACATCCCTGTATATCCCAATTTGTAGCACCTTTGAGAAAAGTGAAAGAGGTTAATGTTATTTGATATGTTCTTGACAATAACCTCTCTTAGTTTCTTAAATTAATTCTCTTTTCTCCCAGAAACCACCCTTGAATTTGACTGCTCAAAAGTAAAAAAACAGAGAAATCCTCATATTTGCTATGAAATTATCAGGTAATTTCGTAGCGTTTTCTGTTGTAAAACGCTACGAAAATTTGAAAAAAATAGCAGATTCATCCTTTTTATTTTGAATGCATAGAAAATGGCAACTGACATGGTATGGGACTGATTTGACATGAAATGGCATAAATGAAGGTGATCTCAAAACTAAGGATAGGCTTAAAAATGCAAAATTTTTCCTATACCACCTTGAAATGGCCAAGGAGACCTTATCCTCTTGATGAGTGAACTATATGACCATGTCAAGAAATGTTTCACAATTTTATGAGTGATAACATAAGGGAGCAAGAAAATAAACCAAATATTAGAGGATTCTCTTGTAGTCAGAGTCTTGTTAATGAATTCCCAGGTTGTCTATGAGGAAATGGTTAGTATAGTTACAATAGCCTTCTGCTTAATGGAATTTACACCCAGAATAAAGTTCTCTTATGAGTCATAGGGCATCCCCTAGGAGACTTGAGTGAGTTTTGACTGATGTATACCCCAGGTACAACTAGGATGACCCCCTCACCATCACTCGTGATAGATACCTAAGATAATGGCCGCTAAGGATACCACCAACAATAACCTGACCTAGGGAAAAATCGTTAGTTGGGTCCACATGCAAGGACAACCTAGTTAATCTCTAATCCTCCCTAGATAGACCCTCAAGTAATACATGCATACCATGCCACCAACACCAAACGAAGCAAGGTAGATCATTTCACTGGCTCTGATGTAACCTCGTGATTGAACCTTGTGTGAGAATGGATTCTTAGGAAACGTACCACTGAAAGTGGATTTTCTCTCCCTAACTTAAGATGCTAGATTTATTTTATGTTCTTGGAGAGTTTACCTCACTCCCCTATTCCAAGACCCTAGCCTAATATATTATGTGTTTGCTACTAGAGGAAGTGAAAATATCGAATAAATTTTAATTGTGCATTTATTTTATGGTTGTTGATTAATTCAAGTGTAACATGGATGAAAATTATGTGGTGTTTTAGACTCATATTATTCAAGGAAACCATGCAAAAGATGTTTTTTCAAGTATTGATTTCGGTGAAGCCTGTGATAAAGAAAGGTTAGGATCTTTTTTGTTTCAAATGCGAGTGTGGAAACAATCTTTACTCACTCTCATTGAACGCTTAGACACATAAACAAAATAAGAATAAAAACTGTAAATGTAAAACAAGAAAAACCATAAGAAATTTGTCAAAATGACCCACTCAAAAACCACAACCCTAACCTATAAGCAAGTATGCACTCATAGGAAAAAAAACCAAGAAGTAATCACACTCACAAGTAAGAAAATATTAGAGGGATGTTAGGACAATGATGCCAAAGAGGTATCTTGCCACCAATGTCTATGATGGGAATCAAACCCAAGAGAGAGATGAAAAATCCAAATAAAAAAACGAAATCTACTTATTTGAAGCAAATATGGAAAATTACATAGTAATCAAGCATAAAAAATATGGATATGAAAGTAGACTCCTAGTGGGAAAATAGTAGCACCAAAAAATTGAGAAAATTTTAAGTAAAACCCTTCAGAAACCCATAGAAGAAGGATTCAACATTCTGTTGTAGAAAAAACTAAGCAACAGAGGCCAAACAATGCTTTGACTGGAGCAGAGCAACAGAAGATAAAAAACCAGATCCTGATATTTTTGGGAACTAGGGTTTCAAATCCAAGTTAATTATTTTACTAATGACTATTGTAAAAGAATGAGGAAAATAAAAAATCACTGCCATAAGTAGAGACAAAGGATACAAAATTGCACCCATTGGCGTCTCCCTAGTGGAATTGTCAGTTCTGTTTAAGGTTAAATTTTGCTCACAATAGTGAGTTACTTTAAATCCAACAAACTTGCCTAAGGTTTTCCCAGATGGAGGGTGTGGAAATAAATAAGAACAAAAATAAATACAATCCCATGCATTAAATTACAAATTACAAATAAATTAGAGGGTATTACCTTTCCTAATGAGAGAAAAACACTCTGGTTGGTGCAACCAACTTGAGGGAGATCCCTCGAAGATCCTAGATCCTATCACTATATCTGGATTCCTACACAAAAAATAAACCAATAAATCACTATTCCCTACAACAACGATTAGTAAATGCATATAAACATATATCCAAAACCATCATGCAAATATTGAGAAATACATGAAATACTCAGGGGAAAATATATGAGGCTTTGTATTATACCAAAAAAATGTACATGAATGCACCTTTTGCGGACATTTCCTGCGGTATCCTCCTCACCAATACTCATTGTTTTCTAGACCTGTGTATTAGCTTATCATAGAAGAATATCGATTAATATTCCAACAATGTTCCACCATTCTAACTTTTTCCTCTTTTGTGATCTATGCAGGATTGCTTTTATAGGTTTTCTCTAAGAAACATAGATCACATTAAATGTAGACATTTTCATGATCGTGTTTGGTGCTTTGATCCTTATCCTCTCTTAGTGATCAAATCTGACATGATCAAACCTTATCCATGCAAAATTTTTCTCTTCTTCTCCAACTTAGTGGCACTACGATGTTGTTAGTGTTGGGCCTTTGAATTGTCCTAATATTACTATTTAAGCCATTCTTTCTTGCGTCATCCCACTTACCCATTAGTACCATTTTTACCATTTTTCTCTAGAAATACACTGAAACTTCCTCATACATTTTAACATATTTTATTATTATTATTTCCTTTATTTTGAATGAGTTAAGTATATTTTTTCTTGGTTTTAATAATGACAGTTTAACTAGTTCAATTTTCATAGCTTACTCTAAGTTTAAGTAGGCATATTCATGATCGAGGTATTAAGACCATTCTAGAAGCAATTTGGGCCCGTGGGTTTTGTTTCTAAAACCTTGAATAAGTATTTTTGTTGGTCAAAGCTCACCCAAATCGCTTGTGTGAACCTCCAATTTGTGACCAAAGGAAATACACAATAGTTTTTAGATGCATTCTATGAGCAAATGGAAAGGAAATTTGAAAAACCAAAAGATGGTTTTTTTTGTAGAACGAGCTCATTTAGTCTCTACATGAGTGGTTTCCTCAAATTGTGAAGTATCTCAAATATTTTCTTGGATATTTGAACCCTATCGTTAATATATCATGAATGAATGGTCTGCTAATGTGTCATTCAAAACATAGTCAACAAAAAGGCTAGAACAAGTTGTTCTTTAGAAAATTTGTGGCAAGGAAATAAGTTTGATAAGATTTGGGATCTTCTTTGATCCAAAAATGCATCAAACTATATTTTATATTTATTCTCAAGCTAATCTACTAAGACCTCATATCTAAAATTCAAGCAATGAAATTATGAGTTTATTGTTGCTTCAAATCTCTATAAATTATTGTAATCTCTTTGATGAGAACATATATATATGTTGTGTAGTTTTGAATTGTACTCACAATTTACAATCTAATACCAGTCATTGTCTTTTGCTACCATTAAGATTTTATGAGTGGATTGTGAAAGTAGTAGTGAAATTATCTGTGTATTTTTAACCTCATACATCAACAGGAGGGAAACCTGTAGCATAATGTTTTTTAAATTTTCTCTGTTTTACTCTGTTGCTTTCACAACTAGATATTATGTTTCTTTTTATAATTAGTTTCATAGTATTGCTCATTTTCTTCTTTCTTTTACATGATTGCATCAAGAGCTTGAATTACATTTAAAACACCAAAAACATTTACCATTATTTTTTCTCACATTATTTTCCAACTCTTTAAATCTCATATTCATTATTATAGCATAGTTTAAAAAATTTCAGGAGAATATCATAGTTTCTTGCATAACATATTTGCATCATAAATGAATTTGAACCATTGTCACATGCCTTTAAATATTTTCCATCTCATAATTTCTTTTCCAAGTTTTTGTCAAGTTTCAAAAGCTAAAAAAAGTTTCACTTCTTTCTCAAATAGTCACTTTGCTTTCATAAACTGTCCTTATTTTTACTAGATTAGAATTTAATTCTTTTTTTGTCTTTTATTTCATATAAATTGTATTTAATTTCATAGAACATTTTCTTTTAGCATAGTTTCCTTTACTTTCATTAGATTAATACTTTACTATTTTACTAGAATAATTGTCTTTCCTAGAGATAATTTTACTACTTTATTAGACCGGGTTTACTTTCTTTCTTAAAGATTCATGTTGCTTTCCTACAGATAATTTTCTTGATTTCTTAGATTATAAGTTCTATTTTTGTAATCAGATTTACACATTTTCCTTAATTAGAACAAGAAATTTAATGCTTTCATTCATTCAAGTGTGTGTGCTTTGGCTAGAATGAATTTCATTTCATAAGTAGAATATTATGACATTCATAGACTTTCAAGTTTCAAGATTTCACTGCTTTCTAGACTAAGATTTCATTGTTAGATTAACATTCCATTCCATTTCATTTGATTTATTTGCATAGACCAAACATTCATATCTTGTTATTAATAGATTAGAACTTTTCCTTTAATATTTCAATTGAAAGCTAAAATCCAAGCACATATTGTGTTGTGCACTTCACAAGTCTACATACCTGGATTGACAATTTAATGTAAAAGTAATTTAAAGCACAATTAAATTACCCAACATTTTTGGTGTTGTTGTCGAGGAAGTGCACATAGTTTTAATTTTCAATTTAGAACGTCCCTTTATTTACACAACTTTGGATAGGAAGAGTGGGAAGATCAGAGGTAAGAACCTACATATCATGATTGTGGGGTTCTTCTTAACTAGAGTTATTTAATTGCATCTCATTTTTACTTGCACTCATTCTTAGATGCATAAAACTTAGAATTTAATTTAGAATGCATGTATAGGGAAGTATATTTGTTAGAGGATGAACTTCAATTCCATTATAACCAACCACACCCACTAGACCATATGGTTCATTAAGAGAAACATCACCTCCGCATCATGAGTTCCTACTTTTGCAGGTAGATGAAAACTTCCTCTTAAAGGTGGAAGAAGAGGCAGAGGAGGTAGAAGAAATGGATGGAGATGATGGCAATGAGGAAGATCCTATTGGGTTTCCCATTCAAGATACTGATATCAATGTTCATATGAAGAAAATCCCTCCATCTATATTTCCCAACTTCCATGGTATGAAATTAGAAGACCTGGAAACCTTTATTTTTGAATTTGAAGTACTTCGTAAATATTATAATTAATTACTTTGTAAATTTTATAATTACTTATTAGACGCTAAAAAATTGAAACTGTTTATGAAAACATTGAAGGATAGATCTATTCAATGGTTCATGAGTTTAATGAAATCAACAACTTGTAGCAATTCATTTTCTTGTTCTTGTAGCTTCATGTTTGTCTTTTGTTCTAAAAAACATTGTCAAATAAAATTAGGTCAATCTTCATGTTTAATGATTTCTACTTTAGCATTTAGCACACAGTCCAAATTAACAAACTAGACTTAAAGAAGATAACTTTTTGAAGAAAAATAGAAACATATATGGGAATTAATAGTTTATATAGCTACAAAAGGCTGCAGTAGCTACAAAAACTTGTCGTGGCAACCTATTTATGGTTGTAGAAGCTTGTTTCATGGAAGTATTTGCACAAATATTATGAGCATATGGAGCCGAAATAAAAAATTCCGAGACATGGGTTTTTCTTAGAGTATGGTAAATTAAGTAATGCATAGGAATAATTCTAAAAAAATGTAATTATGAAGGATATTTGAGCGAGTTTTTAAGGTATATATTTACTTTTTTTCCACTGTACACAAATCAAACTATAATTTGGTATTTTTGCACAACATCCCAATTTCTCTATCAAAATGAAAATTTGAAGACAAGTCATGATAAAAGAGGTAAAAATTCATTTTTTCCCTTTTAAATCACTTAGTTTGGTGTTAAATTAGTTTGTGGCATATGTTTCTGTTGCAACATTGGATAGCATGAAATGTGAAACATGGCATAACTTGATTTGACCATATATTGAAAATCGTGCATCCATTGGTCTTGAAATTTTTATGGTAAATGCAACATGGTAAGGTAAATAAAATACAGAGAATTTCAAGAAATTCTAGTATATATTTTTCAAGAAATTTGTCGTAATCACCTACATCCATTTCTCATTTTTCTCAATATTTGTGCACCCATTCGGATGATATTTTCTATGAGAAGATGAATAAAGGTGATGGTAACAACCTCATAAAGTTTTAGGAGAATCCAACTTTCAATTTGATAGATATTGGCTAAACAATTTTGCTACAAGAAGTGTATACGTTCTGTGGAGTAAGGTCAAAGTTGTTGAAGATTGCAACAAGAAACAGTGAAGGAGGCATCCTGAAACATCTTTCCTGATCCTAATTGGAAAGTGATCACCTAAACTAGGTGGGGCCCACACAGGTGATTTTTATCGCAAAGTCTATTTTTAGACTATGTCTATTTTTAGACATATGGATCATGGTCTATGAGTTGCAGGATGCTATTTATGGATGATTGGTCGAGTTGGTAAAAATAGATGGACCTCTATTTTTAGACATTGGGCGGATTCTATTTTTAGACTGTCGGGCTAAAAATAGAACAGTCAAATATTATTAACCCTTAATAATATTTAGACTATAAACATTATCTTATCCTCTTGGAGCACTTCAGTTTGATGCTTGGATGTAGCACATGCAGCTGACAGAAGGAAATACGCTTTTCCTAAGGGTTATTTGAGCTATTGCATGGTTGACTTCAGTTAGAACTCATGTGGCAGAGTTTGGTGGAGTTGATGAGACAGTTGGTGGAGTTGTGTTCGGTTTAACATAGTTGAACTAGTTGTATTTAGTCTAACTGATAAATACACTAGTGATGAGTGGTGTGAATTAATTATTAATTAATTCACTAATTATTAACTCATAAATCAACTAAAGAACACATCAGTTAACTGCAATGCATGGACAGTTCAGTGGAGACCAGTGTTAGAGGTGGGTGAAAAGGTGAGTCTACTATCAGTTGTGACTATAGCTGTGCATGAGATTTGCACACACATTGATTGAGATTGCCAATGAGGATTGCGCAGTATAAGCTAGTGGGATTTGAACTTGGATCTCATTCATTCTCATCTTGGATTGCGCAGTAGAGGCAGGAAAACAGTGGAGGAGATTTGAACCTGTGACTTGTTCAGATCTGAGCTAGTTTGTGTGTAACTATTGGAGATAGTACTGAGTACTTGTGAGGAGTATTGTACTATGATTGTTACATGATTCTCTATCATTATATTATACAGATAGTTGGGGGTTTTCAGCTGTATGCTTTCCCCATTACATACTGTGTTATATGTGTGCTTGACTATTGTGTTTATGTGCGCATGCGACTGTTTCTATTTCTGCATATTGATGATCAATTGTAGAAGAGGTTATGTATTATGCATGAAGCTCAAATAGTGTGTAATCAGGATAATCTCGGTGAATAATTCAGCTATTATTCAAATTTCTACATGGTATCGGAGCGAAATTGATCATCGGATCTATTACAGTGATTACAATTTATTTCGGTAGACAGAGTCTGTAAGTGGGCCAGGTAGCCTCTGGATCCATCCTTTCTTTGAAAGGCGATATATCCAGTAAATGCCCCTACAGTCGATCTCTGTGCTAGAAATACTTTGTTCTCACAGATCAGAAGCGGTTGAGTTTTGAGCTGGTGGAATTCGAATTTGCAGCAATGTTTTCTTGGTGTCGAAGTCAAAATGTCTTATCAAGGATTGCGATTGGAGTATGCTCTTGAAGGTAGCTCGAATTATATTGCATGGAGAGATAGGATGGAGGCGGTGCTCGATGACAATGGGCTGAAGGAGTTCATAGATGCTGAAGTTCCAAAGCCTAGCGATGCAGCCTTGGTTGAGGCTTGGCAAAAGAAGACAACAAGGTGTCGAAGGATTCTGTTCGAGGGCGTGAAGGATCACATAGTATCCAGCCTGCATGGAAAATCTTCTCCATACTTGATGTGGAAAGCGTTGACAGAATTGTTCCAAAGCAAGAGCGACCGGAGAAAGTTGGCGCTCAAGGATAAACTCAGGAAAATAAAGATGGAGAAGAATGACACTATTTTGGTATACTTGACAAAGTTTTGTGGGGATGAGCTTGGGGGTGTGGGAGTTGGTGTCGGATGATGGGGACTTGGTCGACTTGGTGCTCCTTGGTCGCTACATTGTTGGAATTCCTGTGAGACTGGTCATGGTCGGGAGAAATTGTGAGATGGGAGCGACTTTGGTCGGATCTTGTGCGGGGGGAGATAAGGCGGAGTACCCCGAGGGATGGTTTTCCATCGAGCCTCGATGAAGGAAAGTTGTGCTTTGGTTGTAAAGCTTAAAAAGGAAGGGGAAGAAGCGAGAAGAATGCTTCTCCAATCCGGTGCGGATGGTAAGAGCGTGACATGTGTCAAAGTGAAGGTGTTTTCAACATCTGGGTCATTCCAGAACACCTAATCCTCTATGAGTAGGTGTGGAATGCGAAAAGTCACAATGGAGTCCAAGTGACCTTGGAATATGAAACCAAGAGTCACACCATTGTACTATAAATGTACATCTTTGTATAATGGAAAATAAAAAAGCCTCACGCTTATCCTTCATTGTGTGTTGAGTCTCTTGTGTGTGCATTCTTCTTCTCATACACCATGTGTGTGCTTCAACATGGTGTTTAACATGGTATCAGAGCGGGCGATTGCTGGCCCTGCTCCAAATTGAGTGAGCCATTTGTGTTTATGGCCTGTGCATATCTGCAAAATTCTTGTCATTTTTGCAGCACTCAGAGTTTCTGCAGCAGACATTTTGCAGCATTCCGGCATTTGTTTTGAAGAAGAGCAGCATTCAAAATTCCAGCTTTCAGTCATTGGCTTTGAAGAAAGGCAACATTGCCCATTTGAAGGTTTTCATTCTCATTTGTCCTGCAATTTCTGTATTTTAAATTCTGCATTTGAAGAGCTGCTGGATACTATTTAAATTGGATTTCTGAACAAGTTTTTGGGTTTTTACTGGAAATATTTCTGAGTTTTCATTGGAAGATTTCTGAGAATTCTGAGTTTTTCTGCTGCTGCTGGATTTGTTCTGCTATACATTTGGAAAAAATTCTACTGTCCTCTGCTATTCTTCTCTCTACTGTTTTAAGAAGAAAAATTATACTGCTGTTTTTCAAGTGGATTTCCTATCTCTGCTCTCTACTGTTAAAAAATAAAAATAAAAAATAAAAAAATTCTAGACTCCCACCCTGCTCTCATTCACCCTGCGCCCTCATCACACTACACTCCTCACTACACTACATTCTCACCTATCCTATCTGCACACCCTGCATACAATACGCTGCCCCTCTCACATACGGCCCTCCTCCTCTCTTAAGCCGCTCCACGGCTGCTCTCACTCCACCAAGGCTGCTCCATCCTGCAGCTCTCCCCCCACACACATGCGTTTTCACTCAACACTCTGCCTGCGCCTTTCGGCCTCCCCCTTCCCCCTAACCTGCAATCCCACGGCATCTAATCTCACCCTACCTCACCCCTCTCCCATTCGCTCGACCCCTCACTGCAATTCGCTCGATCCCTAACGCGCCTACGTTCCAAACCCTGCTGCCAGCAACCTTACGGCTCCCTCTCCTATTACTCCGCCTCAACATACCTCACGGCCCTATCACTCTCTTTGTAATTTCATTTTTAATTTTTTAAATATCGCCCTCTCATAACAAATACTGCCACACTTTTTAAAATTCGATTTTATAAACTTAAAAATTCCACTTTATATAGTTACCCCCCTCTCCTTATTCCCATACGCTCCCCATCCTTCATTTTTTAATTTTTAATTTTTAAATCCCTCCCCATTTTTAAATACCACCACCCATTTTAAAATTCGTTTAATTTATTCCCCCCATTAATAAAACCCCCCACCACTTTAATAACCCCTCTCACCCATTATCCCTCTTCATTTTATATTTCCCATTCCCTAATTAAAATTCACTCCTCCTCTTATTTTTTAATTAATTCCCTATCATTTCCCATAATTAATTTTTTAATTAATTTTCAATTAATTAAAAAAAAAAAGAAAAGAAAAGAAGAAGAAGACAACAGAGAGAGAGAAATAAAAAGAGATTTGAATAGCAGAAATGAAGGAAATGACATGTGAGGAGATGGACTAAATATATAGAGAAATTTGCAGATTTACATTGTGATTTGTGGCATTGATTTGAAGGGTGATTTTTTGAAGAATTTCACATTTGAAGACAAGTTTGCCATCATTGAAAACAACTATTTGAAGAAGAAAATTCAGCTGCCTTAAAGGCCTCTTGCACGTGTTTTTGCTGCACATTTTTTGAGCTGACATTATATTGTGAGTGGAATTTTCCTCTTCATTCATAGTTGCAATCAGTGTTTGAGTTGTTGATTGTTGATTGCCCTCCATCATTTGAGGAGCACACCTTGTACTTTGAGAATTCCTTGGAGTCATTTGTATTTGTTGAATCACATTGTAACCGGGTGCATTTTCAGTTGTAGCCGACACCCTTTCATTTTTTGAGCCTAAGTTGTTGAAATGGCCAAAATCAATGAGGCATTAGTGTTGTTGAATGACCTCCTTCATTCAAATGTTCATGATATGATAAAAATGAGCAAGGATGCTCTATGTAACATTCAGAGTTGTTTGCTAGATGCACAAGAGAAGATTGAGTTTTTGCAGTTGGAATCTCAGCTTCAGCAAGAAGAACTTCAGCAGAAGAGTCACCATTCTGAACCTGTTTCTGTTCAGAAGATTGAGAAAGACTCCCATCAACATCAAGTCAGCAAAGTTGCAGTTGATCCACATTCAGCAGATGTACATACAGATGCATCATTTCAACCTGCACTTCTCAAGCCCATCATCAGACCTTGGGAAGAACTTGTCCAAAACAAGCACAGAACTGGTCTTGGATATGTCAAGGATGTGTCCTTTCATATTCCAGACTACACCAAGCCTATCATATTTCAGAGTGCCGGATTCCTGTATGACAGTTCACCTGCAGCTGTTCCAGATCCTGTTCCACTTCCACATCAGATTGAGAAATGCCAACACTGTGATCGAGTTGGCCATATGAAAGATCACTGTTTTGATCTTCATCCATGCAAGCACTGTGGTTGGCACACCCATTCTTCAAACAGATGCTTCAAACACAAGCCTCCTGCAAGAACCAAGATTCATCTTGGATGGATCGCTTCTTGGCAATGGGCATTAGCAGCCAAGAAGATGTTTACGACACATGTTAGAACATGTTCACAGATATTGAACAAACTTGCAGTTGATTTTTCGCCATCATCTCACCTTGTCCCTGACAGGGGGGAAAATGGTGGTCATGTACAAGCTTCGACGACAGTTCAAGCGAGCCTGAGCCACAATTCGTCATTCCGGATTCAGAGATGTAGCCAGAGACACGGATGCCCATGAGCATTCCTTCGGTTGGTGGATAACCTAAAACCATCATTTTCGGTTGGTGGATAACCTAAAACCATCATCTTTGGTTGGTGGATAACCTAAAACCATCATTTTCGGTTGGTGGATAACCTAAAACCATCATCTTTGGTTGGTGGACAGCCTTAAACCATCGCAGGTTGTAGACCTCCCTTCTTTTAGGTTGAAGGTCTCCCTTTTTTATGAGGGACAATTCCTCTAGCAGAAGCTTTCAGCTTCTTGCCAGTTTTGGAAGAGTTACGGGAACTGCAACAAGTATTGCGTTCCAGTATTGGTGGTCATCCTTAAACCAGCTCTTTTTTTCCAACATTTCGAAGAGTTGATTCAGCCCAAGTGCCATGTGTATACACAGGAATTTTGGCAATGCAACTCTGCTTGGCTACACCTTCCCTTCGGATTAAGGGGATATTTAGGTACTAATCTCACTCTGTGGGTAGATGACAGAATGCGAGTCACAATGAGTCCAAGTGACAATGAAGAATCCCAGTTGCATCAATGAGATGAGCGACAATGGAAGCGATACAATGCGACCGACATTGGTGCCATGTCTTCCAGAGAGTCGGTGTCATTTCTTTTACAAGATGTAGTGCATGTTCCAGGTTTAAAGAAGAATTTAATCTCAGTCGCAATGTTAGAGGATAAAGGGTATGAAGTTGTCTTTAGTGAAGGAAAAGTTTTCCTTCGGGACAAGGCAACGGGACAAGTCAAGAAGGTTGGGATTCGAGCAAAGAATCTCTATAGACTTGAAGTAGATGGGATGTCTACGGAGCTTCCTACTGTTGGGAAGTGCACGAAAGACATGCAATTGATGCTTGAGAGGGAGCAAGTTTTGCATGCAGGTAAGAGTGAACCTCGGGATGTAAAACAACCACAAGATGAGGATCATGGAGTGGAAGAAACCACTCATACAGAGAAATTTCGTGCCAGATGGGCAGAGGGAGTGCATGTAGCTATACCACTAGGTGTGAGGTGGGGCGACATGCATGAATAATCCCAAGAGGAGATTTCTGGGCAGGATTCATGAGATGGTGTGGATCTCATGAATTGAACCTGGCAATTGTAGAAATTTCTGAATAAATCACTTATTCAACCGAGATTATCCTGGTCACACACTATTTTAGCTTCATGCATAACACATAATCTCTTCTACCATTGATCATAAACTTGCGGAATTAAAAACAACAAGCGGTATTGAAAACATTCGCATTCGCACATAAAAACATTAAATTCAACACATATAAACACAGTATGTATACCGGGGAAAGCTTATAGCTGAAAACCCTCAACTATATGTATATTATACATGTCATGGAGATCATGTAACAATCATAGTACAAAGCTCTTTGCAAGCTCTCAGCACTACCTCACTTGCTACACACTATCAAGCTAGATCTAGCAAAACTCATGCTCCAACCTTTTGCCACTTGATAGCCTGCCTCCACTGCGAAATCCAAGCTGATTACAAAGACAAATTCGATGTAATCCCACTCTCATTGACTGCGTAATTATCATTGGCAACTCCAATGCATATATAGATGCAATTCATGCATCACTATAGTCACAACTGATAGTTGACTCACCCTTTCACCCACCTCTAACACTGGTCTCCACTGAACTATCCATGCACTGCTGTTAACTGATGTGTTCTTTAGTTGATTTATGAGTTAATAATTAGTGAATTAAATAATATTTAATTCACCCAACTCATCTCTAGTGTATTAGCTAGTTAAACTAAATACAACTAGTTCAACTAGTTAACCAGAACACCACCTCCATTAACTGTCGCTTTAACTCCACCGAACTTCGCCACTTGAGCTCTAACTGAAGTCAACCATGCATTAGCTCACCTAACTCATAGGAAAAGCGTAATTCCTTCTGGCAGCTGCATGCCCCACCTCCGGGGGTCAAACTGAAGTGCTCCAAGAGAGTAAACTGAAGTTTAGAGTCCAAATATTATTAAGGGTAAATAATATTTGACCTCCCTATTTTAAGGAGAGGCAGTCTAAAAATAGACTTCGACCTATAGGTCCAAAAAATAGATGTCCATCTATTTTTCCCAACATTACCAATACTCCAAGAATAACATACTGCAATCCCTGGACCATGCTCCATATGTCTAAAAATAGACATAGTCTAAAAATAGATTTTTCGACAAAAATCACATGTGTGGTCCCCACCTAGTTTAGGTGATCACTTTCCAACTAGGGTCAGGAAAGATGTTTCAGGAGGCCTCCTTCACTGTTTCTTGTTGCCATTTTCAACACTCCCTCTCAACAAGAAAGGACTGTCTTTGCATGCGACATGCAACTCCATGCATTCGCCCTGCAACCTTCATAAGCGCCATGCAACTCCATGCATCTGCTCTGCAACTCCTCTGAAACTGAATAGGCTCCAAACAACTCAATCAGTCTTGATGCATCTAGCATCTATCATCAAAGTCTTCGACTTCTGCTTGGCCAGCTGCACATGTCATTAGGAACTACTGCGCTGTTGAACTCTTGCACCTATGCACTCTTGCACTTGCTGTCAACTCTAATCCGCGCTCCAGTATCCGACACTGTCACTTTGATTTGCCTGCATCACTCCAACTGATCCTTGCTACTGCTGCGCTGTGGGCACCTCGTAGCCAGGTTCAACTCATGAGATCCACACCATCTCATGAATCTGCCCAGAAATCTCTTCATGGGATTAATCATGCATGTTGCCCCACCTTATACCTGGTGGTATAGCTGCATGCACTCCCTCTGCCCGTCTGGCACGAAATTTCTCTGCATGAGTGGTTTCTTCCACTCCATTATCCTCATCTCGTGGCTGCTCCACATCCCAAGGTTCACTATTACCTGCATGAAAAAATTTCTCCCTCTCAAGCATCAGTTGCATGTCTTTCTTGCACTTCCCAACAGTAGGAAGCTCCGTAGAAATCCCATCTACATCAAATCTATAAATATTCTTTTGCATCTCCAGTTGTGGCTGCTCCACAACCTTCCGAGACTGCTTCTCACGCTGCATGTTGAGAGGCTCCCTCTAATCCACCAAGTCACTAACCTTTGCTTTTCTCCTCAAAGCTTTGCTTCTTGGCTCGCGCACATTGCAATTTTCCGGCCGCCACAAAATTTTCTAACAAAAGAGCTGATTTTAAATCGATGATATCTCCCTCATCCGAGCTCCGATTCGACCGATTTTTTTTTTTCAATTTAGGTGTTTTTTTGCAAGGAATCCAAATATGCTATTTGTTTCTAAAAATATTACACCAAAAATTTCAGATATTCTCTGCAAACTCGCGCGCCCAAAAATTCCTGCTCTCATTCCATGTAGAAAATCTATAACACAGCTCCAAACTCAACCACTTCTGATCTAAACTTGAGAACAAATTATTTCCAATACAGAGATCGACTATAGGGGAATTTACCAGACCTTTCACCTTCAAAGAAGGATGAATCCGGAGGCTACGTGGCCCGCGCTACAGACTCTGCCTATAGAAATAAAATGTAATCACCGTAATAGATCTGATGATCAATATAGCTCTGATACCATGTAGAAATTTCTGAATAAATCACTTATTCAACCGAGATTATCCTAGTCACACACTATTTTAGCTTCATGCATAACACATAATCTCTTCTACCATTGATCATAAACTTGCGGAATTAAAAACAACAAGCGGTATTGAAAACATTCGCATGCGCACATAGAAACATTAAATTCAACACATATAAACACAGTATGTATACCGGGGAAAGCTTATAGCTGAAAACCCCCAACTATATGTATATTATACATGTCATGGAGATCATGTAACAATCATAGTACAAAGCTCTTTGCAAGCTCTGAACACTACCTCACTTGCTACACACTATCAAGCTAGATCTAGCAAAACTCATGATCCAACCTTTTGCCACTTGATAGCCTGCCTCCACTGCAAAATCCAAGCTGATTACAAAGACCAATTCGATGTAATCCCACTCTCATTGAATGCGTAATTATCATTGGCAACTCCAATGTATATATAGATGCAATTCATGCATCACTATAGTCACAACTGATAGTCGACTCACCCTTTCACCCACCTCTAACACTGGTCTCCACTGAACTATCCATGCACTGCTATTAACTGATGTATTCTTTAGTTGATTTATGAGTTAATAATTAGTGAATTAAATAATATTTAATTCACCCAACTCATCTCTAGTGTATTAGCTAGTTAAACTAAATACAACTAGTTCAACTAGTTAACCAGAACACCATCTCCATCAACTGTCGCATCAACTCCACCGAACTCCGCCACTTGAGCTCTAACTGAAGTCAACCATGCATTAGCTCACCTAACCCATAGGAAAAGCGTAAATCCTTCTGGCAGCTGCATGCCCCACCTCCAGGGGTCAAACTGAAGTGCTCCAAGAGAGTAAACTGAAGTTTAGAGTCCAAATATTATTAAGGGTAAATAATATTTGACTTCCCTATTTTAAGGAGAGGCAGTCTAAAAATAGACTTCAACCTATAGGTCCAAAAAATAGATGTCCATCTATTTTTCCCAACATGACCAATACTCCAAGAATAACATACTGCAATCCCTGGACCATGCTCCATATGTCTAAAAATAGACATAGTCTAAAAATAGATTTTTCGACAAAAATCACATGTGTGGTCCCCACCTAGTTTAGGTGATCACTTTCCAACTAGGATCAGGAAAGATGTTTCGGGAGGCCTCCTTCACTGTTTCTTGTTGCCATTTCATGTTCGGTGCCACATGCAAACTTTGATGATCGCATGATAGTTGGATTGATGCGGGCGGATCAAAGTGACAGTGTCGGATGCGGGAGCGCGGATCAGAGGTGAGTGCGAGTGCATGGGTGCAAGAGTTCAACGACGTAGTGGTTCCAGCGTAGTGGTTCCCGATGACATGTGAAGTTGGTACCGGCGAAGTCGAAGACTTTGATGATAGATGCATCAGATTGATTGAGTTGTTTGGAGCCTATTCGATTTGAGAGGAGTTGCGGACGGATGCATGGAGTTGCATGGCGCTTGTGAAGGTTGCAGGGCGAATGCATGGAGTTGCATGTCGCATGCAAAGACAGTCCTTTCTTGTTGAGAGGGAGTGTTGAAGATTGCAACAAGAAACAGTGAAGGAGGCATCTTGAAACATCTTTCTTGATCCTAGTTGGAAAGTGATCACCTAAACTAGGTGGGGGCCACATAGGTGATTTTTGTCGCAAAGTCTATTTTTAGACTATGTCTATTTTTAGACATATGGATCATGGTCTATGAGTTGCAGGATGCTATTTATGGATGATTGGTCGAGTTGGTAAAAATAGATGGACCTCTATTTTTAGACATTGGGCGGATTCTATTTTTAGACTGCTGGGCTAAAAATAGAACAGTAAAATATTATTAACCCTTAATAATATTTAGACTATAAACATTATCTTTTCCTCTTGGAGCACTTCAGTTAGATGCTTGGATGTGGCACATGCAACTGACAGAAGGAAATACGCTTTTCCTAAGGGTTAGTTGCGCTATTGCATGGTTGACTTCAGTTAGAACTCATGTGGCAGAGTTTGGTGGAGTTGATGAGACAGTTGGTGGAGTTGTGTTCGGTTTAACTTAGTTGAACTAGTTGTATTTAGTCTAACTGATAAATACACTAATGATGAGTGGTGTGAATTAATTATTAATTAATTCACTAATTATTAACTCATAAATCAACTAAAGAACACATCAGTTAACTGCAATGCATGGACAGTTCAGTGGAGACCAGTGTTAGAGGTGGGTGAAAGGGTGAGTGTGGCTATCAGTTGTGACTATACTTGTGCATGAGATTTGCACACACATTGATTGAGGTTGCCAATGAGGATTGCACAGTACAAGCCAAGGGGATTTGAACTTGGATCTCATTCATTCTCATCTTGGATTGCGCAGTAGAGGCAGGCAAACAGTGGAGGAGATTTGAACCTGTGACTTGTTCAAAACTGAGCTAGTTTGTGTGTAACTTTTGGAGATAGTACTAAGTACTTGTGAGGAGTATTGTACTATGATTGTTACATGATTCTCTATCATTATATTATACAGATAGTTGGGGGTTTTCAGCTGTAAGCTTTCCCCATTACATACTGTGTTATATGTGTGCTTGACTATTGTGTTTATGTGCGCATGCGACTGTTTCTATTTCCACATATTGATGATCAATTGTAGAAGAGGTTATGTATTATGCATGAAGCTTAAATAGTGTGTAATCAGGATAATCTCGGTGAATAATTCAGTAAATTATTCAAATTTCTACAAAAGTGTTGGTCTATGCATAAAGCAACAACATACTACTTGATCCAAATCAACACCAAATTAGCCATAATTTCATGTTCCCTTCTTCGTTTCTCCTACGTCAACATTATGATCTTCTAAAAAGATAAACTTGAGGTAAAACCAACTTTAAAATTTGTTCTTTATTGAAAATTTTGGGAATTGTAATAAGAGAACTATTTTAAACATGTGATCTCTCTGTTTCACCCTATCATATCCACATTTTCAACCTTATAATTTTTTTATCAATTCTTCGTTCCTATTCTATTTATCATGCATAACCAATCCCACGTAATTGTTTTTAGCCATCATACCTTATAGATTATTGGATCCTCTATAAATATTATTGTTACTAAGCCCCACACTATTATTATTGTGACTCAGCCCCACACTATGATTCCAAATATTTCCCTCCATGATATCTTATGTTTGCCTTGGTAATGATTTTTTACAAAAGAAAACACTATTATTTTAACTCACCACTCTCTTGGTTAAATTTATTTTCTTGTTTCCATATAAATTGATTAATACTTCTTTGTTGAACAATCTGACCTTTTGGCCTTCATATGAGATTAATTCAGAATTTGGAGGGGCTTTCCTTAATGAGCCATCACCATGTTGATCTTGAGAAAAAGGAATCATTTTACACATAAAACAACTTCACTTCATGGTACATGTTTATAGCACATGATACACAAAATACAAGGGTTAGTTCCTAGATTATGTCTCATAAAAAACTGTTCATCTTTAGATTATTAATGGAAGCCAAGAAATAATCAGTATAGGGTCACATGAAGAAAAAAGTTGCAAAAAGTCTTTGTTCACACATTCTTGGAATTGTTTGGAAGTATATTTGTTCTCTTTGGTAATTTGTGTACAAACCTCACCTACAACTTTTATTTTATATTATGTGCAATTCATCTTGTCAAAATTTCACAGTGGGCAGTTTGCTTACATTGACTAGACATCGTTCATGTTGCAAATGAATAATTCATTATTTGGTGATTTCTTGAAGAGACTATTTGAAAACATTATTGAAGTAAGGTTGGCTACTACGGAAAATGTTTTTACATGGTATTTGAGTCAATATTCATGGATGCTAAGGAAACATGTATTATGGGCTACAATTTATGATAATTTCCAACTATGCTAATGGGATGAATTCCATAGGCATGGAAATCACATTCAATGGATGTAGTAGAAGTCTCATTGCATTGTTGATTGTTCTTCATAATATGGCTTGTTGGATATTCAACCAAGGATTTAAAAATTTAGACATAATAAAGTAGTGATAGAACCTCATGAGTGGTTCTCAATTTTATCAAAGAACCATATTTTATAAAAAAATAGGAATTTGCAAAGGCTTTGATAACAATGATAAGTGCTTGGAAGTGTTATTTTGTGAGCACCCTTGAATTTCACACAAGTTGTATATGATAATGTGCAGGGGAATAATAAATATTGGAGGTTTTTTTCATTAAGAGAAGAAAAAATTAACAGGAATCACTTCTGCCTCCATATAACTATTGAGAAATGTAGTATGGCGTGAAAAATTCAACTTGTTTGACTTTAAAAAGAGGATGGATAACTCTTATTTCTCATTCTGCAACTATCAATTTGAATATGACACAACAAGCAAGTGTGGAAACAAAGAGTTGTGCTACCAGATGTGTAATTTTGGAGAACAAATTCATTGGTTCACCAACAAATAGATAAAAGCACAACTTACCAAGATGGATGATCTACACCAATCCCTTGGAGCTGTGGTCAAGGATTATGTTGAAATGCTCAAATAATGGAATATCAAGAATTGGTTGGGTTATGATTTTTTTTAAAGCTTTGTTTGCATGAGGACATGCAAAGACTCAGTTTTGGGGGAGATGTTGGGCCTCTGAATTGTCTCGATCTTACAATTTAAACCATTCATTTTCGCATCATGCTGCTTACCCATTAGTACCAATTTTACCATTTTTCTCTAGAAATGAATTGAAACTTACTAATACATGTTTACAAAGTTTATTATTATTATTTCCTTTATTTTTAATGAATTAAGAATAACTTTGCTCAGTTTCACTAATGACATTTTGACCAATTCAGTTTATGTAGCCCAATCTAAGTTTCAGTAGCCATCTTCGTGATCAAGCTATTAGCACCATTCTAGAAGGAAATTGGGCATGCGGGTTTTGTGAACCTGTAGCATGTGATCAAAGGAAATGCACAATAATTTTTACTAATCAAATTTGGATGTGTTTTCAAAGAAAATGAAAATGACTATTAGAAAACCAAAACATGTTTCCTTTTGCAGAACGAGCCCATTTAGGATTTACACGAGTTGTTTCCTCAAGTTGTGTTGGATATTTTGTTGGATCTATGAACCCCATTTTTCATATTGCATGAATTAATGGTCTACTAATGTGTCATTAAATGCATGGTCAACAAGAGGCTAGAATGAGTTGTTCTCTAGCAACTTCATGGAAAGGATATAAGTTTTATCAGATTTGAGCTCATCTTTGATCCAAAAATACATCAAAATATATTTTACTTTATTCTTGAATTGATGTACTATGATATCATGGCCAAAATTCAAGTAATGAAATTTTGAGTTTGGCGTTGCTCTAGATCTCTATAAATTATTGTAATCCCTTTGATGAGATCATATAGAGATATTGTGTAATTTTGAATCATACTCATAGTTTACAATCTAATACCAGTCATTGTATTTTGCTGTCATTGACCTTTGATGAGTGGATTGTGAACGTACTAGTGAAGTTCTCTATGTATTTTTAATCTTGTACATTAGCAGGAGGGAGACCTATAACAAAATCCCTTTTACCTTTGCTTTGTTTTACTTTGTTTCTTTCACAACTAGATGTTATGTTTCTTTTTATAATTAGTTTCATAGTCTTTTTCATTGTTTTCTTTCTGTTAAAAGATTTCATTAAGCATTTGAATGACATTTAAAACACCAAAAATATTTACCAGTCTTTTATTATCACATTCATTTTCTGTTATTTAAATCCTTCACTCAATTCTTATTGTCATAGTTTAAAAAAGTTCAGGAGAATATCATAGTTTCTTGCACATTAGATTTGCATCATAAATGAATTCTAAGTATTGTCACATGCCTTTTAATATTTTTGATTTCATAATTGCTTTTCCAAGTTTCTATCAATTTTCAAAAGCTTAAAAAAGGTTCATTGTTTTCTCATATAGTCACTTTGCTTTCATAAAATGTTCTTGTTTTCACTAGATTATAATTTAATTCTTTATTGTCTTTACTTTCATAGAATAATTTCCTTTACTTTCATAGAACATTATATTTTAGAATAATTTCCTTTACTTCCATTAGATTAAGAATTCACTACTTACTAGAATAATTGTCTTTGTTAGAGATAATTTTACTGCTTTACTAGATCAGGTTTACTTTCTTTCTTAAATATTAATGCCGCTTTCCTTTAGACAATTTTCTTGCTTTCTTAGATTAGAAGTTCTGTTTTCTTGATCATATTTATACATTTTGATTAATCATAACAATAAATGTTATGTTTTCATAGGATTCAAGTGTGTGTGATTTGTCTAGAACGAATTTCATTTCATAAACAGAATATTATCACCTTCATAGACTTTCATGTTTCTTGATTTCATCGCTTTCTAAACTAAGATTTCATTGTTAGATTAACATTGCATTCCATTTCATTTGATTTATTTGCATAGATAGACCATTCATTTCCTTTTATTAATAGATCATAAATTTTCCTTTAATATTGTAATTGAAAGCTAAAATCCTAGCACATATTGTGTCGTGTACTTCACTAGTCTACATACATGGATTGGAATTTAACGTAATGTAATTTAAAACACAATTAAAATACCCAACATTTTTTGCGTCATTGCTAGGGAAGTTCACATAGGAATTAGATTTAAATTTATAATGTCTTTTTATTTACACGAGTCTAGATAGGAAGAGTTGTAATATGAGAGATAAGAACCCGCACATCATGATTATTGGGTTCTTCCTAGCCATAGATATTGAATTGAATCTAATTTTTAGTTTCACTCATTCTTAGATGCATAAAAATTAGAATTTATTTTAGAATGCATGTATAGGGACTTAGATTCGTTAGAGGAAAAACTTCAATTCCATCATCACCAACCACACCCACTAGACCATGTGGTGCAGTAAGAGCCACATCGCCCAAACATCATGGATTCCTACTTTCGCAAGTAGAAGAAGATGACCTCGTAGAGGTGGAAAGGGTGGAAAAGGAGGTAGAAGAAATGGATGGAGATGATGACAATGAGCAGAATTATTTTTCATTTCCCATTCATCATACTGATATAAATATTCATATGAAGCACATCCCTCCATTTGTACTTCCCAAATTCCATGGTATGAAATCAAAAGTACTGGAAACAATTTTTATTGAATTTGAAATACTTTGTAGATCTTATAATTACTTATTAGATGCTCAAAATTTGAAATTGTTTTTAGTGACATTGAAGGATAGAGCTCTTAAATGGTTCACGAGATTAATTCAACAAGAAAATGGGATTATATGAAAAGGATATTTTTAGAAAAAAAAAAAAAAAACTATTGTATACATTATGATCTTAAAAAGGAAACCTTTAAAATGAATCAAAAATAAGATGAGAGCCTTGATAATCTAGTAGAGAGATTTATGCATAATGTTAAGAGGGACAAATTACATAATTTAGGATTTTATACATTAAAAATCCTTAGTACTTTGAGAAATTAGAGACGAGTGTATTGATCTCCTTAGTCTCATGGGTAAAGGAGATGTTTCTCGATTACCAATTGAAGAGATTTATGGATTATGTAAGCAAATATCAAGAGGAAAAGCAAAGTATGACAGATACCCAAGAGATCTAGTTATGGCAAGAGTAAGTAAGTCGACATCAAGGTCGGTAAGTTGAGTTGAACTTGACAATTTGTTAGAAATTCTTAGAAATTTAAGTGAAAAAATAGATAATATGTTGAGAATGAAAAATAAGCAAACAATCGAGAATGTTTCTTTATCTATATTATATCCTAGGTGTAGAGAGAAGCAGACTTTGAGAGAATGTACACTTGATAATATTGAAAATTGTGTCATTTGTGCATAATAAGATGCTACTTAGGATTGCCCATCATTACCAAGGATAAAATTAGTTTACCAAGAAGATATTGGAGCAAATATAGCATTAGAAAAACTTTGTTATATATCTCCAAGAAGACCTTGGAAACCTCATCAACCAAGTATGATGCAAGATCCTAATTCATGATTTCAAACTTATGCACAACAATCTCAAAATAATTGGAACACACCTTTTCCTTTACAAACTTGGCCATCTCAACCCAAAAACCAATCTTGGAAACAAGGTCGGTAAGGGCCTCATGGAAGAAATTCACCATGTCCTTATTATTTTCCTCACTATCCTCCATACCAAACTCAATACTATCCATACCATCCACCTCCACCACAACCTCAATTACACCCACAGTTGAATTCTAGTCAACCTATTCCACTACCACATACTCAACCACTCTAATGACCCATTCCCACTCAAATACCTATACAAACAATTATTATCCCCAATAATAAAATTCCTCAGCCCACTTACGATGCTGATGTACAAAATTTTCAAATAAATCCTCTTGATCTAAATGGAATTCATATTACATTAGGAAGAGTGTTGCAAAAAAAGTATTCCCCTATTGTCATTGAAGAACAACATCCAGAAGAACAAGATCTATAGAATACTAAAGAATCATGGAGTACAACTAATGGAGAGTAGCCATTATAACCTAAGATTAAGGAATTTCTACTATGTGTATCATGAGATCCTTTATGCATCTAAGAGATTGACCATCCCATAGTAGAAGATCTAAATAACATGTCAAAATAAGACATAAAAAAATGATCCATATGAGAAAGTGAACCAAGGGCACCATAGCTATATTGAACTTTGGTTCTAGACAATCATTAAGTTGGAACACCACTCTCTTATTCAATAGTTCTTGATATCATCTCAATCAAAGTAATCAGTCTCTCATATTCTAGTATATATCAAAGCATATCTTTCAAACCTACATATGAGTTTATTTGTCATCCTATTATGCACATGGCTCCATTGGAAGTATTCTTATACTTGGAGGATTTATTTTTCAAGTAAAGTAGGATAGAATAAAGAGAACAAAAAAAGAGAGTAAAAAATGTAAAGAGAAAAAAAGTCCTATTGTGAAAACTATTTTACTAGCACAATTGGACATGAACTTTGCATAAAAACTAGGAAACAAGCGAGAAAAGTTCACATTATTTTTTGTAATTTCTTGTTGGTTTCAATATTTTATTATGGTTCTTCAAATCATTTTTCTTATATGCTCAAGTTGGTTGATGTGGGATTCCTTAAGGCCCACCTTACAAAATATCTTATCCCATGAATTTCAACACTTTATTTGAGACCAAGGTCAAATATTCTTTTGAGTGCTTTGGAAATTGCATACATTAATGGCAATCCTCCTCGTTGACAACAATGGGAATACAAAAATGTCTCTTGATTGTTAGATCTTGCAGGTGACTCAAATTCAAAACATTCATTCATACATGTCAAGATGCACTCAGATATCTTGACATTCATTTACATTATAGGTGATTTGTCTCTCATTGGTTAACAATTGTCATCAGTGAATGATAATCTAATGATTTCTTTCCATGCTCGACTTCGACACATTCATTAACGTGGTAAGGATTGTACCATGGATTTTCGTTTTGATGAAGAATGCATGGTTTAATGAAATCAACAAAAACTTGCAACAATTCGTTTTCTTTTCCTTGTAGTAGCATGTTTGTCTTTTGTTCCAATAAAGGTTGTCATTCAAATAAATTAGGTCAATATTCATGTTTCATGATTTTTATTTCAACACTCAAAACAAAACCCAAATCAGAAAATCAAACTCAAAGAGGACAAATTTTATAAGAAAAACATAAACAATTATGGAAATTGATAGTTTATGTAGCTACAAAAGTCTACACTAGCTACATAAAGTTGTTGTAGCAAGCTGTTTATGGCTGTAGCAACTTGTTTCATTACATTTTTTGCAAAAATATTGTGAGAAGATGGAGTTGAAATAAAACATTTTGAGACATGGGTTTCTCTCATAGTATGGTAAATTGAGTAAGACATGAGAATAATTCCAAAAAAATGTAATTTTGAAGGACATTTGAGCGATTTTTTAAGGAAAATATTTACTTTTTTCTGCTGTACACAAATCAAGCTAGAATTTGGTTTTTTTGCAAAACAACCCCTTTTCTTCGTCAAAATGAAAATTTGAATAAATGTCAAAAGAGATTAAAATAAATTATTTCCTTTTTGAATCACTCGGTTTCTCGTTAAAATGAATTCATGGCAATTGTTTTTGTTACAACATTGGATAACACAGAAGGTGAAACATGTCATAAATTGATTTGACAATATCTTAAAAACCATGCATCTGTTAGTCTTGAATTTTTGAGGGTAAATGCATCATGGTAAGGTAAATAAATATAAAAAAAATCAAGAAATTCTAGTGTATTTTTTTAATAAATTAGTCATCGTTACCTACAACCATTTCTCTTTTTTTCTTGAGATTCATGCACCCATTGGCTGGATTGTTTATGAAAAAATGAAAAAAGGTGATGGTAGCAACCTCAGAAAAAATTAGGAGAATCCAATTTATCGTTTGAGAGATGTTGGCTAAACAAGTCTGATACAAGAAGTTGACACTTCTTGTTGAGCAAGGTCAAAGTGTTGGTCAATGCATAATGTAGTAGCAGAGTACCTAAGCCAAATCAAAACCAAATCAACCATAAGATAATGTTCCCTTCTCCATTTATCCTACTTCATCATTATGATCTTCTACAATATGAACTTGAGGTAAAACCAACTTTTAAACTTTTAGATTTATTGAAAGTTTTGGTAATTGTAATAAGAAAACTATTGTAAACATGTGATCTCTATGTTTCACCCTAACATATCCACAATTTTCAACCTTATAAACCATTTCTTAATCATTCTTTCCTATTTTATTTCTCATGCATAATCAATCTCACGTAATTTTTTTCAGCGCTCATACCTTACAAATTATTGGATCCTCTACAAATATTATTGTGACTGAGCCCCATACTATGATTGTAGAATATTTCCCTCCATGAGATCTTATGCTTGCCTTGGTAATAATGTTGTACAAAAGAAAACATTATTATTTTAAACTCTCACCACTCCCTTGTTTAAATTTCTCTTCTTATTTCCATATAAGTTGATTCATAATTCCTTGATGAATAATCTGACCTTTTGGCCTTCATATGAGATTGATTCATAATATGGAGGCACTTTCCTTATTGAACCATCACCATGATGATCTTGATAAAACATAACTATTTTACACATAGAACAACTTCACTTTATGGTACATGTTTATAGCACATGATAAAAAAACACAAGGGATGATTATTGGATTATGTCTCATAAACAACTATTCATCTTCAAATTATTTGTGGAAGCCAAGTAATAATGGGTATAGGGCCTGAAGAAGAAAAAAGTTGCAACAAGACTTTGTTCACACACTCTTGGAATTGTTTGGAAGTGTATTTATTCTCTTTGGAAAACCAAGTTCAAAACTCACCTACAACTTTTATTTTTTGTTATGTGCAATTCATCTTGTGAAAATTTAATATTGGGTGGTCTACTTGCATTCACTAGACATCATTCATGTTGCATATGAATATCATTCATTTATGGTGAGTTCTTGAAGAGACTATTTGAAAACACTATTGAAGGTTATATGTTATGGAAAATATTTTATGGTATTTGAGTCAATATGCATGGATGCTAAGGAAACAAGTATTATGGGTTGCAATTTATGATCATTTCCAGCTATGCTAATTGGATGAATTCCATAGGGATGGAAAGCACATTCTATGGATGTAGTAAAATTCTTATTGCAATATTGAGTGCTCTTCAAAATATGGATTATTGTATATTCGACCAAGTATTAAAAAATTTGTGCATAAAAAAGTAATGATAGAACCTTATGATTTGTTCTCAAGTTATTGAAAGAACCATATTTTATAAAAAAACAAGAATTTGCAAAGGCTTTGATAACAATTACAAGTACTTGGAAGTGCTAATATATAGGAACCCTTGTCTTTCACACAAGTTGTATATGATAATGTGTTGGGGACTAACAAATAATGGAGGGATTTTTTTATTAAGAGAAGAAAAAATTAGTAGGTATCACTTCTGCCTCCATATCATTTATGAGCAATGTAGTACGACATGCAGGCTTCAACCTGTATGACTTTAAAAAGAGGATGGATAACTCTTCTTTCTCATTTTGCAACTATCAATTTGTGTATGACACAAAAATCAAGTGTGGAAATAAATATTTATGCTACCAAATGTGTAATTTTGGAGAATGACTTCATTGGTTCACCAACCAAGAGAGAAAATCACATATTACCAAGATAGATGGTATACGCCGATTCGTTGGAGTTGTGGTCAAATATTTAGTAGAAATGCCAAAATAAAGGAATATCAGGAACTTTTTAGATTATGAAAAATTTGCAAATATTTGTTTGCATGAGGACATGCAAAGACTCAGACATGGGGGATATGTGGGGCCTCTAAATTGTCCCGGTCTTACTATTTAAACCATTCATTTTCGCATCATCCTACTTACCCATTAGTACCATTTTTACCATTTTTCTCCATAAATACACTAAAACATCCTCATAAATGTTTACATAGTTTATTATTATTATTTACTTTATTTTTAATGAATTAAGAAGAATTTTGCTTGCTTTTACTAATGACATTTTGACCAGTTCAGTTTCTGTATCTTAGTCTAAGTTTCTGTAGCTATCTCCGTGATCGAGTTATTAGCACCATTCTAGAAGGAAATAGGGCATGCAGGTTTTGTTTCTAAACCTCCAATATGGATTTGTGTTCATCAAATCTCACCCAGCTCGCACGTGTGAACCTATAACATGTGATCAAAGGAATTTAGATAGTAGTTTTGACTAGTCATCTTCGAATGCATTTTTTGAGCAAAAGAAAACAAATTTTGAAAAACCAAAACATGCGTTTTTTTGAAAAACAATCCCATTTAGGCTCCACATGAGTAGGTTACTCAAATTTTGAAGGATCTAGGAGATTTTATTGGATCTTTGAGCCCTATTTTTCAGATTGCATGAATGAATGGTATGCTAGTATGTCATTCAACACATAGTCAACAAGGAGGATAAAACGAGTTGTTATTTAGAAAATACATGGTAGGGATATAAGTTTGATAAGATATGGGCTCAAATTTGATACGAAAATCCATCCAAATATATTTATTTTTATTCTCAAATTGATCTACTAATATTTCATGGCCAAAATTCAAGCAATGAAATTATGAGTTTGTTGTTGCTTCAAATATCTATAAATTATTTTAATCTCCTTGATGAGAACATATAGATATGTGTAAGTTTGAATTGTACTCACAATTTGCAATATAACACCACACATTTTTATTTTTTTATTTTTTTTTAATTAATTAATTAATTTATTTTTCCATTGAGATTTTATAAGTGGATTATGACTATAGTAGTGAAGTTCTCTACGTATTTTTAATCTTGTACATCATCTGGAGGCCCCCCTGTGGCGTACAAGACCTGTAATATAATCCATTTTACCTTTGATTTGTTTTACTTTACTTCTTTCACAACTAGATGTTTTGTTTATTTTTATAATTAGTTTCATAGTATTTCTCATTGTTTTCTTTCTCTTACAAGATTGCATCAAATACTTGAATTACATTTAAAACACCAAAAACATCTACTAACCTTTTATTCTCACATTCATTTCCAAATCTTTAAATATCACATTAATTCTTACAATCATAGTTTAAAATGGTTTAGGAGCATATCATAGTTTCTTTCACAACAAATTTGCATCATAAATGAATTCTAAGCATTGCCACATGCATTTTAAGATTTTCGATCTCATAATTTCTTTTCCAAGTTTCTCTCAAGTGACTACTTTCTCATATAGTCACTTTGCTTTCATAAACTATCCTTGCTTTTAGAAGATTAGAATTCAATTCTTTGTTGTTTTTACTTTAATAGAATAATTTCCTTTACTTTCATAGAATATTGTATTTTAGCATAGTTGTATTTACTTTCATTAGATTAAGACTTTATTGCTTTACTAGAATAATTGACTTTCCTAGTGATATTTTTATTGCTTTACTAGAACATGTTTACTTGCTTTCTTAAAGATTCATGTTGCTTTCCTTTAGATAATTTTCTTGCTTTCCTAGATTAGAAGTTATGTTTGATAATAAGATTTGTACATTTTCATTAATCATAACAAGAAATTACATGCTTTCATAATATTCAAGTGTGTGTGCTTTGTCTAGAATGGATTTCATTTTGTAAATAGAATATTATCACATTCATAGACTTTCATGTTTCAATATTTCACTACTTTCTAGACTGAGATTTCATTGTTAGATTAACATTGCATTCCATTTCAATTGATTTATTTGCATAAATCAATCATTCATTTATTTTTATTAATATATTAGAACTTTTCCTTTAGTATTGCAACTGAAAGCTAAACTCCTAGCATAGATTGTGCCATGTACTTCACAATTATACGTACCTATATTGACAATTTAATGTAAATTAATTTAAAGCACAATTAAATTACCCAATAATTATCCTATTATTGCTTGAGGCCAGTGTATATAGGGAATTGTTGGTCCTAGTGTTTCTCAAACACAATTTCAAGGGAGAATTAAAGCCCCCAACTTCTACTTTCTGGATCAATCCATAAACCACATTTTACACTTATGACTTGATATATGGTGTTTCTTTCTATTGGACCCTAGGTGGTGGATTTGTGAGCTAGAACACAAGTAATGTCTCCACATATTTAGTTCATGCACAATTACTGTGAGTTCCATGTCATGGGTGACGTAATTCCTTTCCTATTCATTTAATTTTCTTGAATCAAAACACATCACATATCCCTCTTGCATTAATAATCCACCCAGGCCTTTTTTGCAAGCATATGTACAAACCAAGAAATCCTTTTATGGATAAGGTAACCACAAGATAGGTGCATGCCTGAGAAGATGATTGAGTTGTTCAAAGCTAGTTGTGCACTATGATGTCCGTTGAAATTTAATTCCCTTCCTTTGGAGGGCTATGGTTAGATGCATAATATTTGAAAAAGCTTGCATGAATAATTGTTAATATCTAGTTAATCCCATGAAATATCTAACTTCAGTGACATTGCGGGGTGTGGGCCACTCCATTATGGCCTTGATATTTTCGAGATCCACAACAACACCTTCCTTTAAGATTATATGACCCAAATAGTGAAATTGAGACTTAAAGAATTCAGATTTACTAAGTTTAGCATATAGTTTGTGTTCCCCCAATAACTGTAGTACTTCCTTCATGTGCTCCTCATGTTCTTATCTGGTTTTCAAGTAAACTATGATATCATCTGCAAGCACAAACACATTTTTTTCTAGATACTAGTTGAGGACATTATTCATCAACCACATAAATGTGGTTAGGGAATTTGTAAGCCCAAATGGAGCCATCACAAACTCGTAGTTCCCTTATCTCATCATAAGCAGAGCCTTATGAATATCCTCATCCTTAATTTTGACTTGATGGTAGCTGTATCTAAAATCTATTTTAGAAAATATTGTGCTCCTATCAACTGGTCAAATAAATCACCAATTTTAGTGAGTGGGTATTTTTTCTTCATCGTAGTTTTTTTCAACTCCCTATAATCAATACATAGTGGTAGAGTACCATCCTTATTTTTCGCAAGAAACATTTGGGCTCCCCAAAACGACACAATGGATCCGATATACCCTTTTTCCAACATCCCTTTTAGTTACATCTTTAACTCTGCCATCTCTGGAATGCTCATGCAATATGAGGTATTAAAAAATGACACTAAACCAAAAATTAATTCAAAGGATAAATTGATGCCTCTCTTTGGTGGAAATCATTGTATCTCCTTAAAAAACACAACACTGCATTGTTTTATCATAGGGTGATCCTCAAGCTTGATTTTTCTACCCTCTTTCACATTGGTCACCTAGATCATAAAAAGGGCACACCCCTTCCGACTACATTTCTTCACTTGCAGCATTAAAATTTCCTTGACTAAGATATGATTTCTCTTCCCTTGTGGTGTATTTACTTTGCCTTCATCATCAAGGCACTCCATTTATTTTCTATAATAATCCACTTTGGTTTTATGGGTTGCTAGTCAGTCCATGCCAATTAAATGTTATATGAACCTAATAGAAGTATGTTGAGCTTAGTTGTTGTGGAAATATTGTCCAACTCTAAGTGGTATGATTCTACTAGCTCTATGAATCTCTTCTTGGCTCTTGTGGATAACTAGACTAGCCATGGCTTGATGCGTGATTTATTTTGCAAGGCAAAATCTTCTACAATTTTTTGGCTAATATAGCTTAGATTAGATCCTCTGTCAATTAAAATTAAAATTGAATGGTTAATAATTGTACCTTCCATTTCGTTAACTTAAGATTGATGATTTTCTTGCAAAATGTCCAATGTTGCATACATTCGAGGCACATTTTGAGCCACATCGTTCATTGTTGTCTCCTCTTGCACATTGTAAACCCTTTCATTATTCTACTGTTGTTAGTGAGGATAGTCCCTTCACAAGTGGTTTACTCCACATATCCAACACCAAAATGGTCCTGTCCTAAACCCGTCGACCTCTTCTCTTGTTGGTTTAGTGGGTCAATCTCTATTGTCAACAAGGAATGTTCATTGGAATTCCCTTTTGGTAGGGGCGATGAACTTATTATTTCACCCCATATACTTTTTCCCATAATATTTTGATCCTTTTCATTTAAAACTGGTCTTGTCCTTCTTATTTTGATTTGTCCAAGTCTTAACCTTATGCTTAGGCTAATCATAGCAAATGATTACTTTTCCAGATAATGTCTTCTAATATTTTGGGCTCATCGAATTCAATTTTGTCTCTATATGCATGTGGTAACTCACTGAGGTATCTTTGAATCTTTACTTTCTCATTATTGATGTAAAATGTATACCTCAACAGTTCTAAAAATCTATTGGTGTATTCATCAATAGTAATCTACCCTAGTTTATGCTCATGGAATTCTTTAATCTTGATGTCACAATACCTCTAAGACAATTACTTCTCCTGAAAATATCTTTCAAACTTTATCCATGATAACTCCTTCTCTCTTATTCCCTTGAAGTTTCACAAATATTCCCACCATATATCAACTCTACCTTTGAAGATGAAAATGGATCTTTGTCCTTCATGTTTTCAGAGTATTCATGTACTATGAAGTATTTCTTCATCCCCAAAAGCCAAGTTTCTTCCTTTTTATCCTTTTTAGTTTCTCCATCAAAGGTATGGGGTTTTTCTTTCTTGAACTCCGTTGGCATTATGCTTTTCTCACTCCTCCTTCATTACTGGTGACTTATCGTTGCAACATTTGATGACTTATCATGGCTACTTGCCATTCTTTCTTGAGTGTTGAGAAAATTTTCTCCTCTCACTATATCTTAACTTTCTTGTCTATGTCTCTTCTTTGACTTACTACCTTTTTCTCCATTAGCCTCTAATCCATGATTCCATATTTTTGATGGAATTTTCTTATATTTGTGTTTAACTCGGTAGTTGGCACCAAGCTTGTGTTGTTTGTGCCTTTGCAAATGTGATAGGCTCTGCAAGATTATTGCATTCACCTTTGGTTGATTCTCTTGTGCTTTGAAAATATTTTCATTATTTGCTTCATAGCTTCTCAACTCATCATTCAAGCTCCCAAGTTGGGTGATCATGCAATCAAGGGAATTCTCCTCCAACATCTTACCAAATGATCCCTCTTCCTAATTATGTTTGGATTTATCAATGATATATTGCACCATTTTGTTGTACCTTCTTTTTCTTTCTGTCTAGAACTCATGTTTTCTTATGTGCTTCCACACACACATTTTTTAATTAATTTTTACATGGACATAATAACTTATTAAGTTGGTTTATCAACACTAAACATGTTGATCAAAAGATATTCACAAAATCAAAATCCATGTTAATCACACATAATAAATACATGTAAGTATTCTAGCAAGGTTGCCAACCACATCGTTTATAAATCTAAAGAAAGTTAGCATATGCAATAACTAAAATGTTATACTAAATTCTATCCATGAACCTTTTCAGGTCCAATGTTGAACCTAAGCTCTGATCACTCTATATAAGGTATCTAAAATTTATATTTCAAGGCCCATTTAGTCTAAGTATTGAACTTGGATTCTGATACCACTTTGAAACACTCCCTCCCACCCCCTTGTACTATCTTGGGTTGCAGGAGGTGTTACTTGATAATTTGACCCGCCCTATAATGTTGGTTATGAAGATGGGGTCAATTGAATCCTCCTTTTCCAAAGTTTGTAGAATTAAATTCTAATACCACCACAATATCCAAGTCATTATAAATATCTTTCTGGTGATTAAAATTTTATCTCAACTTGACTTTCGGATGAAAATTTATGTCCATATAAATTTTGGCCTATTAAAAGAGGCCACGTCATCATGTTGACCATGGGGCACCCATGTGTACCTACCATCTCAGCATAGTGGTCCTGCTGGGCAAAACCCACATTAGGCACCACCAGATTATTTTATCACTGCATGCGACGTTACAAGGTTAGACAAAAGCGGATGGGTAGCGGGCAACGAGTGGTAGGTGGTGTAAATGTTCCATGCTAGAATCTCAGTTGTTAATGAGGCTTAATCAACCAACAATGGTTTCACAGAAATGTGTATGCTTGGTTTTATAAACAGGGTGGGGGGGGGGGTCCTGCGATGGATCAGGGTTGTCCACATCCCTAGTATTAACTCAAGTGGTTTCCTTCATGCCCCCCCCCGCAAAGCGATAACGTACCACAAACCATAGGGGCCCCAAAATTTGTTGGGCCATAGATCTAGTACATTTATGTAATCATCCTATTGAAGATGATTACTTTTTAATAAGGTCCAAGTGTTAAAAACCAATAGGTTCATATGTGGCCCCTTTATGGTTCTTATCAAGCTGATGTGAAACTACCATGTCAACACAAGTTTGAAAGTCCCATTAGGTATTCCCTCTTCATGTTATGCAAAAAATTTACGTTATATCTGATACCCAAACCAATATGTTGTGTCACGAAATTGTTTATTGTTAACACGCCCTAGACCCCCGAACTTCCGGATGCTATAGAAAAATCACAAAATATGGTCCTCCCCTTATCTAAGACCTATAGAATGAATGTACCCTCATCCACATTTGGATTTCCCCAAGTCTCAGATGCAAAATAAAATTCATGAAAAGAAAATTTGCCCTCACATAAATAAACTGCCAGCAGGGGCCCACCCTAGATCTCCGGTTACAATTCACATTTACCAATAAATTTGGTTTGGTTCAAATCTAGATCATTTCACTGTGCACACAAATCTAGATCTAGATCTAGATTACCTAATGCATCCATTGGGATTGAAAATTCAACCCCTCAATATCCAGGTACAAATCACACTTAATGGGACCATTTGTTCTTCAATAAATCCAAATACATCAACACTTGGGCGATGAAACACTATCTAAATTATACACTAAGTCCATAAAAATAACCATCTAGCCCCTGATAACTCTGGATTACTACTAATATTTCGAGAGAATGAAACTTGAGGGAAATTTACCATAATTTCCTAAAGAATCAATGCTTTTACCTAAACACCAAATTTATGAGACAATGGTCCAAACCTTGAGAAAAAAACCTTAAAATATATTGGGTCATGACTATAAGAGTCCAAAGGAACTAAAAAAGCTCAACTTACCATATATTCTATGAGAAGGCAAGAATTGGATCAAAAGGCCAAACTACACTAGTTTAGGCATTCTAGTTTGACAGTCTATTTTATATTAAACATTTTTTTTTCAGTGCAACGAAAATTCTTAATTGTTATAAAGATGACTTTCCAATTGCATTCTTATACAAGAAAGCTACAAACCCAATTTTGAGCATTGACTCTTAGAACATATAACAGTATGAATACATATGCATAAACTCTCAAATATCATCTTGTCAATTCATAGAATAAGCATTCTCAACATCAACCAGACATTTATGTAACATTCAACATGTGACATAGTTTGTAATTACCAAACTCTATAAATAAATTAACCATTCTAGATATTCATGTAGCCATAAACATATAAAGTGGCATAAAAATTTGATATATAGTTCCTTCAGACACTCATTCGTGAAAAATACATAAGCATATATCAACTTATTTTCATATTAGGCATAATTCGTCATTCATAAATCAAATACACATAAACCATTATACTTATATGATTTCATTAAATCTCATGGAAATTGGAGAATGGAGCTTCTAGTATATACCTAATGGTAAGCTATTTACATTACAAGCTCTCTTGTAGCTGACCACCCCCAATCTGGATATAGAGTATGAAGGAATGCTTGTACATGGTAAATTCACACCAATGGTTTGGTCATGCACTCGGGAGATGAAGTTCCCTGTCCAACTAGTTCATTAACTACTCTCTAGTAGTAAGCACCCTAATGACCCACTTATTCTTTGGATTTCAAACATGAGGGTTTCATCCAAATTAGAGAGGGGAGTGTATTTTTTAGTTTTGAGGATTGAATTCCACTATGAAGGTGGTTCATCAACCAATTAGCAAGCACTTAGAAAGCATTGAGTGGTTCATCTGCATAACTGCAAGCACCCATTGGTTTAACCCGGGATGAGGGTGGTTCGTCAACCAGATAGAAAGAAATTAGAAAGCAGTAAGTGGTTCATCATCCTAACTTTGTGCACCGAATGATTTAACCTAGGGATGAGGGTGGTTTTTCAGCCAGTTAGCAAGCACCAAGTGGTTCATCAGCCTAAATACAAGCACCTGGTGATTTAATCCAATCACAAAACTACACACCAGCAACACAACACCACACAAGGATTTCAGTGGCCTCAATCATAGTCAAGGTATTTAATACCAAAAGACACAAGGTACTAGATCAAGCTCATACAGCCTCGAAATTCAGAAGGGGAGAAAGAATCTAGTTCCACTGGAAGCTTTAAAAAGTGAATTGTTGAACAATTGTCTTCTCATCTAATAAGTGAAATGAACCATCAAACAAACTTTAGTGAACGAACCCCAAATTTATTGTTGCTATGTGTATATGCAGGATTTCACTTACATCCCTTCATACAATCGAGAGAGCACCACCTTAGCTCTTCAGTGCCTTCACCTCTACATTTTTCTCCTCAATCTGCAAGAGGGAGGGGTGAGAATTTTCACCACCCAATCTGATCCATGCTCATAAATTAAAAGTATGAAACTTTTCCAACTCTAGTTTGGCTCCAATCATGTCATATAAAAATATGTTAGGTAAAAATTACTTTCTTAGTTGCAAGTGGTTCCAACATTTAATTTGGCAAGGTAAGGATTTTCATGGTATGCAAGAAAAACAAGCAACATCCCTTAGAACTTAGATCTATAGGTTGTCACTTCCTCCAACAAGCTTAATTAATTTTAATCAATGATTAACATTTGTTAAAACAAAGGTTCAACTAACTATAGTTCCCCTGTGCCAAATTCACAGTTACATGATGTTACAAAAGTAGAGGTCAAAACAAGGGATGCTATAACATGCCCTCAGAAAATGTGTAAAAGTGAATTAGTCCAACTTGAACCCTTTTAATTAAATTTTTCGAAAAAATTGTACAACGTCCTCACTATTTCCCCTCTATACACATTCAATTATAATTGAATTCTAGGACTCTATTACCTTTAAGGTATTTTATTAAATGCTCTAGAGGATGACTCCATACACCCAATCTTGACATACATGTCATAAAGAGCATTAACCATGGTGACATTTGAGAAGATCCCAATTTTTACAATATTCTCATGAATTTATGAGAAAAGTGAATTAACTTCTAGGTTTCCACATGCTTTTATAACTCTTACCAATATTAATGAAGTTTGTGCAATTCCCAACTCAAGAATCTATTGTAAACTTTCATTTCCTTCTTTGTTTTCCCATTTTAAGTTATCCTACACTCATGAAGTTCAACAAACTGACTTCTAGTTTAATTTTTTTTTCAAATAGATGTCGTGCATCCTAACCTTTGCCAGAGTCAAGGAATTGGTTAATATCATTGGTTCTAAATGCTTCTATGGGTTTACTAAGGTGTATTTGGGTCCTTTTACACTTTGTTGAATATCCATTTTATGGGTTGTTTGGGTTCTGATTATTATTAAGAATTACAAACTGAGTTAAGGCAAAGGTTATAGGCATGGAGTTCCAGGTAAGTTGTGCTAGTCAAAACCCATAGGAAAAGAAATGCATGTGAAATCATTAGATTTTCTCCCTTGTTCTATATTTGACAGGTTGGTGTAAGCAACGAGAACCCATATAAATGTAAACTATGTTGGCTTGAGACTTATCATTTCCAATTATGAATATAGTCCCAAGGCATCTTTCATTATTCATGTTGAATGCAACCTTTTAGAAATTTTGTTGAAAAAATTGTAAACATTATAACATGTTTTTATTTTTTGTCTATATCTAGCCCATTTATGCCAAGCGTTGCAGCCTGGGATCTGATACCACTTGCAACCTCTCCCCAAATTGTAACATTCCCTAGCTACCTAGATAGGGTGATGCCGCCGCCATTGACACTAATGTCATAATCCTAAATGATACATACACGTAACTTGATAGAATAACATGAAAAAAGTCATAAATATAAACCAAAAGTATACATAAGACATGTCTCAAATACTTATTTGTGAAATTTTTTCGACTAACTATAGTCCTTGAATATACCACCCAACTATAGACCACACCGCTCTAGTTCTCTAAAAAAATAGTCACCCTTGAGCTAGGGTCATGACTCAATTTTAGAAATGAATTGTCAAGATTAGTACATATCCAATACTAAATATAGTAGGTCCAAGGTACCAAAGCCCAAAATCCTCTAACCAATAGGCTCACGTCTCCCATCAGTCCCACACCCAAGTAGTGCACCTCCTTCTCTCCATGAAAAATTCATTTTTTTATGATCCTAACTCTAGGGTGATCAACTTGGGGCCATCCAAGGACGTCCTAGACCCTATGGATTTCATCCCTAAAGGAATCCCCTATAAGATACTCCCTTTCTCCTCCTTGTTTCCCAATGTTGGATGAAAGTTGTCATTGATGTCAAAGGGTGAATGGGTCATTGTAGAGTAATGGGCTCATTGATTTCAAATCCCAAATATTAGGGATAATTCCCTAGATTTAGGATGATAAAAGCATGAGATAATAGTTCAAGAAGCCCTAAAGAGAAAAAGGTTTTTATCCCTAAAAAGAAAAACTAAAATTAAAATAAAAATGAAGGAAAAGGTGGTAAAAACCAAATCAAATTCAAGGAAGGAATATATCATCACGTAGCCCTCATCAAGTCCTTCCCAATGGTATATGGAACTCCCTCAAACTCCTCATGGTTGGAGAGAAATGATTTTTGGATTTTTGATGTTCCATTAGGATACCCTATATTTAAATGCATATTTACTCCATTTACCTAGATCAAATGGAAGTATAACATACATTGTTGGAAAGCTTATTTTGATACCTTTCTAACTGTATATGGAACTCCATCTAACTCCTCACAGTTGAGGATAAATGATTTTTTGAATATTCATTATACATTTTTCCAGTTGCATAAGATAGTCCATCCAGTGGACAGATTGGCCCAGCTAGTGGACAAGTTGGCCTATTTTAGACCACAAATGCATTATATATAGATGTGGGGAGGAGGCATTTTAGAAATTATCTCAAGGAAAATATGGGTCTATTGAAATAAGCGACGAAAATAAGGGGCTCATATCTCTTGAATAGGAAGTGAGTAGAGGCCAGATTGGGGAGGATATCTATGAAAGGATTTTTAGTACATTTTTAAATGATTTTGACATAGTTTTAAGTTATTTTTGGCATAATTCTTGTATAATTTTGGAGCATATATTGAAGTTATCCTTGTAGAATTTTGGAGCATATCTTGAAGTTATTCTTGTATAATTTTGGAGAATATATTGAAGTTATTTTTGTAGAAATTTGGAGAAAATATTGAAGTTATTCTTGTATAATTTTGGAGTAGATCTCGAATTATTTCTTGTAGAAGTTTGGAGTAGACCTTGATGTCATCCTTGTAGAAGTATTGAAGTAGATATGAGTCACCTTTTGAGGCAAATCAACAACCTTTTCTGAGGCAAAGTTTCTGAGAGAGATCTGAGCTATTAAAAGCACAATCCGAGCTATGTTCTAAGGCATATCTAAAGAAACTGATTAAAGGTATGAATTATAATCTATTTTGTTGCATTAGAGGCTAGAGTTATAATGGAATAATTATTAGATCATATATGAAGTTGAATATATTTAGGTAGATATAATAGTGATTATATATTGCTTTAATTGGGTCAATATCCTTGGTATGGGAGCCCAAGAGTTTTGTTCTTTATTTTATTGTTTAGGGTGGCAATGTGGGGCTAGGGAAGGAAATTGTAGCTTACTTCATGAGGTTTTCGCCTCCTTCCGGTGGGAGCTAGTAAATATAGGGTTTGTAGCCCTTCCAATTGTAGCTGGTAAACTAGAAGTTGTAGATTATCTTTTAATATAAATAAAATTTTCATATATTTATTGTGTACTCTTCATACGATCTGATTGGTTAATGCTTGTGATACTTAAATTGTAATAAAAAAGTGAAACACTTATTCATCACCCCTCTCAATATTTCCAACAATTGGTATAATAGCAGGTTACCCTCTAACAGTCTAATCACTTGAGATAATATCATAATCAAGCATGGATCATATGGATGGCATCTTGTCAAGGACACTTTTGATATTTTATGGAAATTATTATCCATTGTGTAGCAGTTGCATGGAAGCCTACTTGAAGGGTATGGGAGTGGATGTTTGGCTCTCCATCGTAAATGGATACAAAGTTCCTAAAAATCCTCCAACTGATCTCGACGAGAATAATTTATACAAATGCAATTCAAAATATCTTCATGCCATCATAGGTGGATTGTAAAGAACCATCAAGTCTAAGGTTATGTCCTGCACCACAGCCAAATAATTTTGGGATAAACTTAAAAATTTGTATGAAGGTGAAGATAAGGTCAAGTAGACAAAAATTCAAAAATATAGAGCTTAGTTTGAAACTTGAAAATGGATGAAAAATAAGATATTGCAACTTATTTGATTAGAGTAGATGAAGTTGTCAACTCCATCAGAGGATTAGGAGAAGAATTTAAATACCCTTTGATCGTACAAAAGGTCTTGAGATCGCTTCCATTGAGATACGATGCCAAGGTATCTGCCATAGAAGAAACCAAGGACTTGACCAAGATGAAAATGGAAGAATTACATTACACTTACAACGTACAAAATGAGAATAGATGTAGAAGACAGATAGTCAAACAAAGAAGGAAACTTTAAAGCCACACATAATACAAGAAACAAATAAATCAATCTAGAAGACACACAAGGCGATGAATCATCTATAAAATAAGTAAATTTCATCCAGAAGTTCGTAATAGGAAACAGAAAAAACAAAGGTAAGCTACATTTTAAATGTTTTGATTGTGGCAGAATAGGTCATTATGCTAAGGGATGTTCTTTTAAGGGAAATAAAATCTTCCATAATAAAAATATTTATTCTAAAGAAGACATCAAATCCTTATATGTAAGTGATACAAAAGAACCAAATGAAAGAGAAGTTGTCTTCATAACCAAAGAAAATCAAGATAGTGAGCATGATGACAAAGATGTCAATGATTTAGATGATGAAGAACCAAATATGATAATATATTCTTTCTAGGGACTCAAAAAATATTCAGATACCAAAAAGGAAGATGAATGTATTCAAGAAAAAATGAAGAATAATGAAAAATAAAATTGCAAGCTAAAAAATAAAAATAGAGAATTGAAAAGCCTACTTGAAAAACACAATGAAGAAATTATCTCCTTAAAGATCCAACTAGAAGAATCAAATAGAGTTGAGGAAGTAATAAATATTCAAATGATTAATAAAGAAAAATATTGTAAGAACCCGAAAGAGGAAATTGTGACATTGAGCGTTGAAGTTGTTAAAATCAAAAGGAACTCGAAAAACCGGTATTGGATGATATTATTAATTGTCAAAGATCACCATACAATAAAATAGGGCTTGACTATACAAATGCATCTTCAAGCAACAAGGACAAAATCTCCAAGGAAAAAACTAAAATAAATCACGACGATGATTCCAAGAACACCAATCACAAGGATCAACAATGGATTGAACCTCCTCCAAGGAAAAATAACTTTATAATATCATCCTACTCTTCCAGGTATGAAAATATATCTTGGTCCTTGTTACTCTTGCAGAACATTTTGGCATAAATCAATTCATTATAAAGTCAATACAAAATGAAATTATGCATAGGAGAAAGAATTATTATGGATTTAGATCTAGAAATTTCCATGGATTTACCAATAGAAACCACATTCCATTTGAACCACTAATGAATCAATACATTGTATGCTACAAGTGCAATAATCTTGGTCACAAGGCACATGATTACAAGCTTGTGAAAGAGAATGCTCCAATCATGCAAACAAAGAAGCTAGCTATGACATATGAGAAGAGAAAGAAGGAAAATTGCAATCTAGCATTGATAAAAATCCTTATATGTAAGTGATACAAAAGAACCAAATGAAAGAGAAGTTGTCTTCATAACCAAAGACAATCAAGATAGTGAGCATGATGACAAATATGTCAATGATTTAGATGATGAAGAACCAAATATGAGAATAGATTCTTTCTGGGGACTCAAAAAATATTCAGATACCAAAAAGGAAGATGAAGGTATTCAAGAAAAAATGAAGAATAATGAAAAAGAAAATTGCAAGCTAAAAAACAAAAATAGAGAATTGAAAAGCCTACTTGAAAAACACAATGAAGAAATTATCTCCTTAAAGATCCAACTAGAAGAATCAAATAGAGTTGAGGAAGTAATAAATATTCAAATGATTAATAAAGAAAAATATTGTAAGAACCCGAAAGAGGAAATTGTGACATTGAGCGTTGAAGTTGATAAACTCAAAAGGAATTCGAAAAACCGGTATTGGATGATATTATTAATTGTCAAAGATCACCATACAATAAAATAGGGCTTGACTATACAAATGCATCTTCAAGCAACAAGGACAAAAGCTCCAAGGAAAAAACTAAAATAAATCACGACGATGATTACAAGAACACCAATCACAAGGATCAACAATGGATTGAACCTCCTCCAAGGAAAAATAACTTTATAATATCATCCTACTCTTCTAGGTATGAAACTGTATCTTGGTCCTTGTTACTCTTGCAAAACATTTTGGCATAAATCAATTCATTGTAAAGTCAATACAAAATGAAATTATGCATAGGAGAAAGAATTATTATGGATTTAGATCTAGAAATTTCCATGGATTTACCAATAGAAACCACATTCCATTTGAACCACTAATGAATCAATACATTGTATGCTACACGTGCAATAATCTTGGTCACAAGGCACATGATTACAAGCTTGTGAAAGAGAATGCTCCAATCATGCAAACAAAGAAGCTAGCTATGACATAGGAGAAGAGAAAGAAGGAAAATTGCAATCTAGCATTGATCGTTGAAGATAAAGAAGATGAATGGTACATAAATAGTGGATGCTTGACACATATGACTGGAGATTGAAACAAAGTTTTCAGCCTAAAATAAAAACGATGTAATGTTGTGTTTGGCAATAAATCTTTTGTCAAGATACTTGGAAAAGAAATAGCAAGTCTTGGAAGTGAACATATGAAAGCAAAAAATGTTTTTTCTAGTTGAGGATTTGAAGCACAATATTCTCAGTATTGGAAATATGTGTGATCAAGGGTATAATAGCTTGTTTGACTTCTGGAAGTAAAAAATAAAAGAAGAATACTAAAAAAGGTTAGTTGAAACAACCACAAGAATGCCAAACAACATGTACATTTTAGACCAAGCAGAGTGAAATAAAATTACATCTAAGCAAAGGAGCTGAAATCATGAAAAAGAAGGACAAGACAAGAAGACATAAGTAGTGTTGAGTGCCATATGTTCAGGGGGAGAAACCCCAACGACATAAGTCACCCTTTTCCATTTATGTTAAAGGGGGAGAGAAAAGGAAGTGCAACATGGAGATGAAGGAAGTGAATCATGATGACAAGGGAGCATGAGTATTGACATCAATGACAAAGGGTGAGATTGTTGGATGAAAGTTGTCATTGATGTCAAAGGGTAAACATGTCATTGTTGAATAATTATTTCATTTATGTCAAAGCCCTAATCTTAGGGATGATTCCCTAGCTTTGGGATGGTCAAGATACTTGGAAAAGGTGTAGAAAGTCTTGGAAGCAAACATATGAAAGCACAAAATGTTTTTCTAGTTGAGGATTTGAAGCACGATATTCTCAATATTGGAAATATGTGTGATTAAGGGTATAATATCTTGTTTGAATATTGGAAGTACAAAATCAAAGAATAAGACTCAAGAATATTAGCTTAAACAACCACAAGAAGACCAAACAACATATACATTCTAGACCAAAAATAGCGAAAGAAAATTACATTCAAGCAAAGGAGCCGAAATCATGACAAAGAAGGATAGGAAAAGAAGACGTAAGTAGTGTTGAGTGCCATATGTTCAGGGGGAGCAACCCCAAAGACATAAGTCACCCTTTTCCATTGATGTTAAAGGGGGAGATAAAAGGAAGTGCAACATGGAGATGAAGGAAGTGAACCATGATGACAAGGGAGCATGAGTATTAACATCAATGACAAAGGGTGAGATTCTTATATTAAAGTTGTCATTGATGTCAAAGGGTAAACATGTAATTTTTGAGTAATTTTGTCATTTATGTCAAAGCCCTAATCTTAGGGATGATTCCATAGCTTTGGGATGGTCAATATACTTGGAAAAGGTGTAGCAAGTCTTGGAAGCAAGCATATGAAAGCACAAAATGTTTTTCTAGTTGAGGATTAGAAGCACAATATTCTCAATATTGGAAATATGTGCAATCAAGGGTATAATATCTTGTTTGACTGCTTGAAGTATGAAATCAAAGAATAAGACTAAAAATATTAGTTGAAACAACCGCAAGAAGACCAAACAACATATACATTCTAGACCAAGCAGAGCAAAGGAAAATTACATCCAAGAAAAGGAGTTGAAATCAAAACAAAGAAGGACAGGAAAATAAGACATAAGTAGTGTTGAGTGCCATATGTTTAGGGAGAGAAACCCCAAATACACAAGTCACCCTTTTCCATTGATGTTAAAGGGGGGGGGGGGGGGAGAAAAGGAAGTGCAACATAGAGATGAAGGGAGTGAACCATGATGACAAGAGAGCATGAGTATTGACATCAATAATAAAGGGGGAGATTGTTAAATGAAATTTGTCATTGATTTCAAAGGGTAAATAGGTCATTGTTGAGTAATTTTGTCATTGATGTCAAATCACTAATCTTATGGATGATTCCCTAGCTTTGGAATGATCAAAGCATGTGATAATATTTCAATAAACCCTAAAGGGAAAAAGAGTTTAAGCCCTCAAATGAAAAATTGATAGTCAGAGGAAAATCAAGGAAATGGTGGTCAAAGAAAAGGAAATTCAAGGAAGGACTATGTAATCATGTATCCCTCATCAATAAATTTCCAATGTTATATGGAATTCCCTCTAACTTCTCATATTCGAAGAGACATGATTTTTGCAATTTTGATACTCCATTTGGATACCCTATATTTGAATGCATTTGTACTCCATTTACCTAGATCAAATGGAATTATAACATACATGGTTGGAAATATTATTATGATACCTTTTCAATGGTATATGGAACTCCCTTTAACTCCTAATGGATGAGGAGAAAAGGTGTTTTGAATATTCACTATACATTCTACTAGTTGCACAAGCTACTATAGCAAGTGGACAAGTCAACCCAGTTTAGCCCCAAATGCACTATATATAGGTGCGAGGAGGAGGAGTTTTAGTAATTCACTCAAGGAAAATTCAGATCCATTGAAAGAAGCAAAGAAAAGAAGTGTTTATGGGGTTCATATCTCATGAACCGGAAGTGAGGAGAGGTCGGATTAGGGAGGTTATCTATGGAATGAATTTTTGAACATTTTAAAGGATTTTGGCACAAATTTTGAAGTTATTTTTAGAATCATTATTTTAATATTTTGTATCATATCTTGAAATTATTCTTGTAGAATTTTGGAGCAGATCTTGAATTTATTCTCGTCGAAGTTTGGAGCAGATTTTGAAGTTATTTTTGTAGAAGTTTGGAGAATATATTGAAGTTATTATTGTAGGAGTTTGGAGTAGACATTTAATTCATTCTTGTATAATTTTGGAGAATAACCTGATGTCATCCTTATAGAAGTATTGATTTAGATTCAAGTTACCTTTTGATGTAGATCAACAACCTTTTCTGAGGCATAAATTTTGAGGAAGAACTGAGCTACTAAAAGCACAATATGAGATTTGTTCTAAGTCTCATATAAAGTATTTTATTAAGGGTATGAATTAGAATATATTTTGTTTCATTGGAGGTCAAAGTTATAGTGGCATACTTATTGGAGTAGATCTAAAGTTGAATATGTTTAAGCAGAGATAACAATGATGGTATATTATTGTATATGGGTCACTATCCTTGGTAGATGAGCCTGAGAGTTTTGTTCTTTATTTTATTGTTGAGGGTGGAAGGGTGGTGCTAGGGAAGTCTTGAAGTTGTAACTAGTGTATGTATTCATAATGTAATATGAATATATCATTGATATATTTATTATATTTTATTTTTAGTCAAAGCATGTTCTTTGTTATCACTCCACTAGATTCCCAAGGTTGAGGAAGGAATCCCAACAGAGGTAACCACAAACCAAGCCTTTGACTTGATAGCTAGCCCTATAAAGCCGAAGAGGGCTCTCTCCAAAAGGGTCACAGTCGAGAGGGCTAGAGAAATTAGGGTTTTAGGCTAGGTAATGAGTACAAGGGGTTGTTTTGATTTGGTTTGGTTGGGGAAATCAACGAATAATGAAATTAGGTCAAGGAAAACTAGGTCAAGGCTATAGATTTAGGGTTGCAGGGATGAATAGGGCAAGGTAGGTATAATGTCGATCAATTGAGGCAAATGGTTATGGGATGGTTCATAAAATATAAGAAGGCTGAGGGAAGCATGGAATATGAATTTCTCTTAGACAGAAGACATGAAACAAATTATGACCAGTTATCTAAAACATAGCATGACTAGCATGAATTATGAATTTCACACTTAGAAAAGATCATATCATAGAAATGGAAAAGAAATGAACAATACATTCACACACACGTAACTAAAGAGGAAACAATGAAGGACATTTAATACCTCATGTATCCCATAAATATAGCTGCAACTCCTCTTATATTAATGGCCAAAATTGAATACAAAGTCTTCTTGATCTACAAAGCAAAAATGAAACTGATTCCAACCCTTGACTCTTGTGAAGATCTGAGCTAAATAGACCTCAAAACCACCTCCACTCATCCATAGGGGTCGAATTCATGAGATGAGGGAGATATTACATAAAAAGCTGAACTGATAGCTAGAGTGTAGGATGAGAAAAGTGACACATTCCTATCTCTAATGAACTGATTCATTACACCTCAAATGGTTGACTTACCTAATGTATTTACCCTAGGTAAAAGTAAAAACATGATATTTAAATTCATCTTGACCATTTACATAAGTAAATTCTTCATTTCCTAAATTAAAAGTCAAACTTGAGTGAAACTTCAAAAATTTCTGAAGACTGTGTAAAATAAATTTTTCTTGTGAAACACACAGCGTCTAGGCAGAAAAATTGACCTCTGTTCAAGGCTGATTTTGAGTGCCTTCCCGGTGTCCAAATCAGCTCCATGATAGCTCATTGGAAATCCCTTTGAGTTTTCTTTCTAAAACTATTTCTACTTTTCAAAATGGTGCTCATTTTTACTGTTAAAAACCTGTTCTCGCAGGACTTGTAAAAGTGCAGCGACCAAATAGATTTAGAAGCAGAAACATGAAATTTTGTTGGTTTTTAAAGCTTTTGATGGACCAATTCTCCTCCAAAAACTCTGAAAATTTCTAGGGTTGATGTCCTCATTAATAGAAAATTGATGGTAGTGTCCATTTGTCATTTGGAGGTTCTAAAAAAAGCGTAGCGTCCAAGTCACTACGCGTTTAGGAAATTTATGTGTGCAAAATACTCAAAAACACAGAAGCCGCACCTTTTTTAAGACCACATTTGGTGGCCTTCCTGGTGTAAAAATTGGACCAAGAATAGCTTGTTGGAAATCCCTTCAAGTATAATTTCCAAATATACCTTTTTTTTTTCTTTTCTTTTTCTGATTGGAGTTGATTTGCTGTGTCAAAACTTATTTTTCCCAAAACTAGTCAAAAAGTGTTGAATGAGGGTGCAGAAATAAAGAGTGCTATTTCAGGAAACTTTTGGAGGCCTTTCGCAACAAAAAAATGAGCTCATGATATCTCATTGGAAATCTCACTTTGTCTAGGTATCATTTGAATTATCAAGAAAGTTATTTTGACACTCCAACTATGAGAAAAAATGATTTTCCCAAGGTCACTCCAGAAGTGCAGCAACTCTCCTGTGGCACTTGTGTTTTTGAAATTTCTCTAAAACCATGAAACCTTTGTAAAATATGAAGAAATTTTTCTTACTTGAACTATTATGGACAAAAACCTCTCTCACTTTTGTCAAATTCATCTTTGTTTGGTTAGAAACATAGTTTGAAGAAAAAACGACCCTATGAGTGGCAAATGACTTGACTCTTGGAATGAATTCTCAAAAAATGATGGAGACATGATGTTGATGAGCTAAAATGACCTCATACTTAATGATATGACCTACCTTATTCCTCCTTTGCTCAAATGCCTCGTTTCCATAGCAAACCCTAGCTCAATGGGACAAGAAATTAGGGTTTGGTGCTTGTGAACAATGATGACTTGGGCACCCTTGGGAAAAATGGTTAAAAAAGTGAGGTCAATGATAATGAAAGAGATGAGGTGAAAGTAGAGTAAAATAAGGCGAGATGGGTGGGATGCAAATACCAGTGCTAACATCGGCTCCAGCTGGGGATGGTAGCTCCTTGGAGGTGCCAAGAACCACATATCTCTGAATTTGTAGATCGGTGCCTTAGCCATTGGGCAATGGAGCCCAATTTGTAAACTAGAACTAAAATTGAAACTGAAAACACACTGCAAACTTCAACCCACACTAACATATCATCAAAGACTTAAGGCCTTCACCTCGAGCTTCAAACCTTGATGAATTCTATCAACACTTGCTGAAAAATAAAATAAAATCAAATTGAAATGATACCAACCTACTCTAATCTGCTGCACAATTGTTGATTAGGTGAAATGATCCTTCCAATGTAACCAATCCAGGAGATCGCTACTTACTGAAGTTCTTCTCTCACTTTCCTCGAGTAGGCAGAATGATGTACATGTAGGCAACTCACAATAGAAACTGAAACCAAGGCTTATGATGACAAACAAAACAACATTCAACTTCTCCAATGATTTCAAAAGACTACCAAAGGTATCTTGAAAATCCTAAAGCATTACCTTGTCTTGAGATTCAGCAACAAAAATACAAGTACTCCCTTCGTTCTGATCTAAAATAACACTTGATTGTTGATCGATAGGAAGGCATAGGGAAGTATGACCTTCTACTATTTGAGTGTTGGCTAAAAATTCCTTAAGCATGAGAAATTCCAACTCACTCTCTGTCATACTATCTCTCTCAGGTTCATACTCCTCAAATTCATAGTCTAAGTCATCTTTAAACTAGAAACGTTCTTCAAGATTAACAAACATGAAAACCCTATCAACTTTATGAAAGAACAATATCTGCTAGCTGATCTCCTTGTAGGGAATCATCATCATAAATTGGTTTACTCTAAAAAATTATGTATAGTTTCATCAAAATCTTCATTGAAATTATCTTCATATTTATCATACTTAGGTAAATCAGGTTCAAGAGAAACTTCCTCAAATATGAACATTTAAAAAGGAGATTGTCTTTATTCATGATGATCTATAAATCTAGTTTCAAGATTGTCCTCATTTAAACTTAGATTTCCATTTTGAAAAATGGAAGAAGTTTTACCAAAACTTTCTTGACTATGTGAACCCGAAAAACCTGCTTTAGCTTGGACTGTAATATGAATTTTCAAGAGTTGATCTATCTCATCTTCAAACATAGGAGAAAGTAATTTTTATTTTATTTTGATAGCACAATAATTGTCTTCTTTCTCTCCTAAAGATTCACAAGGATGTTGAATATCTTCTTTAACCTTTGGCTTTTCAACTTGTTGTACTGCTGCAAGAATTGTCTTATGTGGGAAGTCTTTACGAACATCAAGATAATATACATCATATTTTTCTTCCATTGGAGAAAACACTTGCTCCTTTTGGTGATTAAAAGGATTGTCATGCAAAGCCTACAAGATCTCTTCATCCACGAACTCATTATCATCATAATAATCCTCTAGGTTTGGAATGAAAACCTCAAATTGATCACAAAAATTATTAACCAAAGACAAAGAATGGTAGGAATCCTTGTATTCTTCATAAAATATTGTGATTTTCCTTCAAGAGAAGCCATGAACATCTTTAAAAGACAATCTTCAAGAAATTCAACCTTCAAATTGCATGTATGCATGTGAAATTTAACTAGATGTAAAGCATCATCATTCCTATCATCATCTTTAAACATAGGCAAATTCCTTTGCCAATATACCTTAGGAATTTTATTTGGGAAACCTGGAATGTGATCCCAGCTCATGGGAACATACCTTCTTGCTACAACTTCCATCTTGAAAATTCTTGAAGCTACTGATCTTCATGCAGTGGAGTCACCGTGAAGTGTTTATTTTCTGGATCTTTCAGTCAATGGAGTCGCTAGGTGAATGGTTCAGCCTTCATATGTGTCCAAATTTTGTTCACCATCAACGATTATATCTAAATATTTTTTATTCTTTCCCAGGGAAGATATGATATTTCATTCCCCAGCAATGGCGCCAATATGTTATCACTCCACCAGATTCCCAAGGCCGAGGAAGGAATCCAAAAAGAGGTAACCACAAACCAAGCCTTTGACTTGATAGCTAGCCCTATCAAGCTGGAGAGGGCTCTCTCCAAAAGGGTCAAGTTGGGAGGGCTGGACCAATTATGGTTTTAGGCTAGGTAATGAGTACAAGGGGTTGTTTTGATTTGGTTTGGTTGGGGAAATCAACGGATAATGAAATTAGGTCAAGGAAAACTAGGCTAGGGCTATAGATTTAGGTTTGCAGGGATGAATGGGGAAAGGTAGGTATAATGTCAATCACTTGAGGAAAATATATATGGGATGGTTCAGAAAATGTAAGAAGGCCGAGGGAAGAATAGAAGATGAATTTCTCTTAGACATAAGACATGAAACAAATTATGACCAGTTATCCAAAATAGAGCATGACTAGCATGAATTATGAATTTCACACTTATAAAAGATCATATCATAGAAATGGAAAAGAAATGAACAATAAATTCACACACATGTAACTAAAGAGGAAACAATGAAGGACATTTAATACCTCATGTATCCCATAAATATAACTGCAACTCCTCTTGTATTAATGTCCAAAACTGAATACAAAGTCTTCTTGATCCACAAAGCAAAAATGAAACTGATTCCAACCCTTGACTCCTGTGAATATCTGAGCTAAATAGACCTCAAAGCCACCTCCACTCATCCATATGGGTCGAATTCATGAGATGAGGGAGATATTACATAAAAATATGAACTGATAGTTAGAGTGTAGGATGAGAAAAGTGACTCATTCCTATCTCTAATGAACTGATTCATTACACGTCAAATGGTTGACCTACCTAATGTATTTACCCTAGGTAAAAGTAAAAAAATGATATTTACATTCATATTGACCATTTTCATAAGTAAATTCCTCATTTACTAAAGCAAAATTCAAACTGGAGTGAAACTGCAAAAATTTTTGAAGACTTTGTAAAATATATTTTTCTTGTGAAACACGCAGTGTTCAGACAGAAAAATTGACCTTTGTTCAAGGATGATTTTGTCTTGCAGATGTCCAAATCAGCTCCATGATAGCTCAATGGAAAGCCATTTGAGTCTATTTTCCAAAAATACTTCGAGTATTCAAAATGGTGCTCATTTTCCTTGTCAATAACCTGTTCTCCCAAGACTAGTAAACGCACAACGACTAAGCAGATTTAGAGATGGACCATTTCTCCTCCAAAAACTCTGAAAATTTCTAGGGTTGATGTCCTCATCAATAGAAACCTGATGGTAGCTGCCATTTTTCATTTGGAGGTCCCAAAAAAGAGTGTAGCGTCCAGGTCGCTACGCGTTTAGGAAAATTTTATGTGTGGAAAAATACTCAAAAACACAGAAGAAACACCTTTTTAAAGACCACATTTGGAGGCCTTCACATTGTCCAAATTGGGCCTAGAATAGCTTGTTGGAAAGCCCTTCAAGTATAATTTCCAAATATACCTTTTTTTTCTTATTGGAGTTGATTTTCCTTGTCAGAAATTAATTTTCCAAAAACGGGTCAAAAAGTGTTGAGTGAGGATGCAGAAATGCAGAGTGCTGTTGCAAGCAACTTTTTGAGGCCTTCCTCAATTCAAAATTGAGCTCATCATAGCTCATTGGAAATATCTTGTTGTCTAGTTATAATTTAATTATAAATCAAGTGATTTGGACACTCCAGCTATGAGAAAACTTATTTTTCCCAAGGTCTCTCCAAAAGTGTCGCAACTCTCCCTTGGCACCCGTGTTTTTGACATTTGTCTAAAACCATGAAACTTGTGTAAAATATGAATAAGGGTTTTCTTCCTTGACCTATGATGGACAAAAACCTCTCTCACTTTTGTCAAATTCAACGCTTTTTTGGTCAGAAACACAGTTTGAAGAAAAACCGACCCTATGAGTGGCAAATGACTTGACTCTTGGAATGAATTCTCAAAAAATGATGGAGACATGATGTTTATGAGCTGATATGACTTCATACTTAATGATATGACCTACCTTATGCCTCCTCTACTCAAATGTCTCGTTTCCATAGCAAACCCTAACTCAGTGGGACATGAAATTAGGGTTTGGTGCTTGTGAACAATGATGATTTGGGCACCCTTGGGAAAAATGGTTAAGAAACAAAGCGAGGTCAATGATAATGATGAAGATGAGGTGAAAGTACTGTAAAATAAGACGGGTTGCGTGGGATGAAAATACCAGTGCTAACATTGTTCATTCTCAAAGAGTAAAAAAGAGTCAAAAGAATTTATTATGAGTCAAAAGAATTTTCATTTGATTCATTTGGACATTTGAAAGAAAAGAAATTAAATTTTATTTTTGATTAAAAGAGTACCAGGTTGACCCTCCTTGGACAAGTCGACCTCCTTGGACAAGTTGGCATATGTGGCACCTATTCGACCCTCTTGGACGACAATATATAAGAGCCAAATTGACCTCTTGGAAAACCATTCATTTCATCATAGTACATTCTAAAGAAGGAAGAAATTAGAAGTCAAAGGAGAAGAGTATAAAGTCAAAGGGGAGAGAAAAACGATTTTTCTACCTTGTTTTCGTTCACACATGAAAAATTTCTGTGGAATCTCTGAGGTAATTACTGGACCGAAATTCCACCTCTACTACAGGATTGAAAATTATTTGATTTTGACCAGATTTTAGGAATTTTGACTATTGTTGACTTTTGTTGACTTGTTGGAGGGGATGTGGAGGAGGGTTGACTTGGAACCTTTGTGGATGTTTGGTCTTGGTCTTGGATATCTCATTTTTATTTGATTCTATAGGAGAATAATTGTTGTGTTTTAGCTCTTGTGTGGTTTTGACTTGGCTTGGAGACCAAATAATGGTGTCTCTTGTTTCTTTGTGATCTTTATATTTAGCACATTTATATAATACTTGATTGTAGAATCCAGATTATCCACAGTACCATAAAACAATGGTCGACATTTCAAATCCCAATGTGGATCCATCTTTAGGACGAGAAATGAATAAAGAATGAAAGAAGGTCGCAAAGATCAAGTTATAAACAATGAAGGATGATGATGAGAAGAGTCGACAACAGATTTTGTTAATCTAGTTAAAATAAATTTTATTTTATTCTTTATAAAAAATTTATAAAGTTTTTATAAATGAATTTTAATTTAAATAATAAGTATTTAAATTTTTTATTTAAAATTATTTATATACTATGACTAATAAATTTCATAATTTAATTTATTATTTAATTAAAAAAACAAATTTAAAATTTTAATTATTATAAATCCTTAAGTGCTACTAAATTAATTTTAATTATAATATAATAACCCTAATTTAAAATTTTATTTAGTTTCATAATTTATATTTATAAATTTTTAATTATTATTATTTTAAAAAAAATTAAATTTTTTTAAAAAGTTTTAAATTTTTTTATAATTTATAATTATATTAATTTCATAATTTGTTAAAATTTTAATTTAATGTCTAAAATTTTTATAAATAAACTTTGAGAGTTACTAATTTTTTTAAATTATTACTTAAAAAGATTAACCTAAAATATTATAATCTAATTATTAATCTAAGCGTTAATTAATTAAATAACATTAATATGAAGAATACTTATGTTTATTTAATTATAAATAAAAACGAATATAACTTGTTGAAATTGTAACTAGTGTGAGTCTTCATAATGTAATATAACTTTATCATTAACATATTTATTATATTCGTTATTATTATATTTATTTTTTCATCCAAGAATGTTCTTCATACTCAAAGTGTAAAAAAAGTCAAAGTAATTTATTATGAGTAAAAAAAATTGTATTTGAGTCATACCCCATTTGGACATTTGAAAGAAAATAATTTGTATTTTATTTTTGAGTCAAAATCCAACACAAAAACCAAGTCATCCCTCGGACAAATCGGCCAATGTGGCAACTATTCAACCCTCCTAGACAACTATATATAAGAGTCAACTCGATCTCTTGGATTCATTAAACCACTCATTCACATCAATCATCGATTTATGAACCTAAACAAGAAGAAAAATAGTCGAAGTAAAAGGAGAAAGAAGGAAGTCAAAGGAGAGATAAAATTAAAGTTTTATGCTTTGTTTCTACTCACACATACGAATATTCTATTGCATCTATGATAGAATTACATGGTCAAAATTTGGCATCCATTGTAGGTCCGAAAATTATCTGATTTTGACCATATTTTCAAAAGTTTGACCAACATTGAATTTCGTTGAATTTAACTTATTAGAGGAGGCTTGGAGGAGGGTTGACTTTGGATCTTGTGGAAGTTTTGGTCTTGGTCTTGGGTCTTGAATATATCATATTGATTTGATTCTATAAGAGAAGGATTGTCGGGTTTACCCTTTGTTGGGTTTTTCCCTAGCTTGGAGCCTAAATCTTGGTGTCTCTTGTATATTTGTGATATTTATGTTTTGCACATTTGTATAATTGTTTGTTGAAGAAGATGACATAATAATAAGCCAACTAACATTCACAAGTAATTATCAAGTTAAGATAAATCAATCATCATCTTCATTACACTTGGTTTCTCAACATGGTATCAGAGCTAAAGTGAAAGCTGGAAGGAAGCTTGAAGATCACAACTTGTTGGCATATTTGAAGACACTCTTATAGTAGTTATCCCTCTCTCTATAAAATAAAATAAATAAGGCTTGAAGATCATATTGTTGAATACATCTCATAGAAACCATCGCTCTCTTGAGGAAATTGTTGAAGGCTCTTGTAAATATCATTAGCTCTTGCTCACTCATCAACATGATTGAAGACACTCTGTTAATAGTTTCACCTTCTTTGAAAAGTAATTAATCTTTTATACTCTATGTCTAATCCTCCCAACCAGATGACATGTAGTTTAAAGGAAGGAGACAAACATGATGGAGCTTCTAGCTTCAAGGCTTTGAAAAAGAGAATATATTTAGTTCTCAAAGAAAATGAAGTCATGCAATTTGTTGAAGGAAATGTTTCAGTACTAGACAAGAACAAGCTTAAGAAGTATCCAAATACAATAAGAGAGAAATTAGAGTTCACATGATTCTCCTTGAGTCTATCAAGGATCATCTTATCTCTTTTGTTTCATATTTTTTTACATCCAATGAAGTCTATGATAAATTGGTAAAATTATTTTTTGTTAATACTACTGACCAGAATATATCTCTAAGGAATCAACTCTATAGAACAAGGAATATAAAAGAAGAATATGTGGCTTCATACTTTATGAAAATATCAAAAATAAAAGATCAGCTTCAAGGACTTGGAGAAACCATAGTTGATTCTGAATTAATCACTTCCGTAATCAATTCTCTACCTTTAGCTTGGGATGGTTTTTCAGGAGGTATCTATGCAATAAAATAAACTCCAAATTTTGAAGAACTTTGGGCTCTATGTGTTCTATAAGAAAAGTGGTTGAAATGTAAATATGATACCAAACCCAATAATGAAAACTCTCAAGCCTTTGTTGCTAGAACAAAGAAGAAGTTTTGAAAATTTGGAAGCTTTGGATCTCATCACAAATACAACAACAACAAGAAGTCTCATGGAAACATGGATATGTCCAAAGTTCAATTCTTTGGTTTCTATTAATATGGAAACGTGAAAAGAGATTTACCCAATGAATCTAAGAATAATAAAAGAAACAAAAGGAAGGAAAGAAACAAATCAATGATAGTTGAAGATGAAGATGTTGAAAGGAAACCCAAAGTCTAAGACAACAAGGACCTATACTATTAAAGAATATGGTAAGTATTGGGTTTGCAAGAAAGTTTGATTTTCATTTCTTATTTAGAAGTTGGAAGTTAGAGTAGAAATTACAATTATTTTTGGAGGATAGAAAATTTTTGAGATTCATAAATTGCAAAGTCACGAAGATCAAGTTTAAGAATGAGCATATAGTCTTGAAATAAATAGAGTCATTGAAGTTGTTTACACAAAATTATAGAAAAAACATACAGTCGCATTTAAGATGTCCATGTATCCAAAATTTCATCATGAAGATTTAGAGGCAACCATCATCTCCTTTAACAACAAGGACTACAATAGAAGTAGAACAATAAAATAATTAAAATTCATTGTACAACACTATAGTAATTTCTCCAACATTATATTTTTTTCAATTTCAATGAGGATAAGTTGGCCTCATACATCATTGAATAAGTCAAGCGATACTACCATAACCAAGCATTTAAGAAGAAAACTAGATTTTTGACAAAGTAGATGGAAGAATTAAAGGGACATAGCAACGTTTATTTTACATGAAGAGTAGGAAATTTCATAGTATGCATTGAAGAAAATCAATTGAATAGAAACACGAATGCAAGTTTCAAAAAGAATTTTCTATCAACCAAAAGGAATAATTTCTCTTACTTCGGAGGGAGTCTCATGGTCATAGAAAATATTGCAATTAGAAATCAAATCAAATTCAAAAGGGACTCTTGGATTAGAGATACTATCTTCAGAGGGAGTTGGAGGAAAAAAATGATCAAATTTATTAGATGGTTGATCAGAAAGTCAAAATATGATTATTACAAAGATTCTTCTAGAAGGTTGGCTAATATTTTATAGATATATGGAACCATCACTGAAGATTTTTGATCCAACAACTAATTGGTTTGAACATTTCAAAACATCACTGGCATAAATAATGTTGATACTACTATTGGTCATATCTACTTGGAATTTCTTGGAAAAGCATGAAGTAGAATTCTATGTGAAGTTAGAAGATGTGAAAGCTTGTACATTCAATTGAGAATAAGTTTGGCCTCATAATATATTTGATGAAATAATTGATGACATGTTGGATTCGATTAATCAAGGCTACATGAAGATTGACAGAGAAACAAAAAGGTTGAAGCACTTTTTGATTCATGACATGATGCATGATGAAGCTATGAAGAAAAACTATATCTCCACTCATGAACAGGTAGTTGATTCTTTGATGAATTTCCTTTTCATGGAAAAATATGAGTATTTTTTACAAGATTAGGCTCGTGGATATCTCCTCCCTGGTCGAGAGGGAGTAAGAATCTCCATTGTGGATAAAAGGAAGTGAGAGTGGACACTGTTTTCTCCATGTGTCACATATTATGGAAAGGAATAACAATCATAAGCCTAGTTCATGAGCAATGGTAGGGAGAATGGTGGATTGGATAAGCATATGGGACATACATTCTTGAGTCATGTATTGTGGTTGATTAGGATTAACATCCAAATTTGGATTGGACTTGGTAAAGAATGGTTCAGGGGACGTACTTTTCCTTGGGATTAGGAAATGGTCGTGTGAGGTCATACCTGAAGAACACCTGGGTGGGGTATGTGCCTTGCGAGGTGGTGGTGTCCAAATTTATGCCTCCCAACATTGTGATATGATCTAGTGGAGAGATAGAGCTTACTAGTCAAGGCCTTGGTATTTTGAAAATGCTAATTATGATGATGTAAATCATAATTGATGCTTATCAATATAGATCCTTTATTATATGAATATTTCAACTTAAAAATATCCTATTGAGTCATTATAAATACCTCCCTAGTTAAGAGGGAGTGTTGAAATTGTAACTAATGCCAGTCTTCATAATGTAGTATAATTTTATAATTATCATATTTATTATATTAATTATTATTATATTTTATTTTTGGTCAAAGCATGTTCTCATGCTCAAAGATTTAAAATAATTTATTATGAGTCAAAAGAATTTGTATTTGAGTCATTTCTCATTTGGACATTTCAAAGAAAAAAATTTGCATTTTGTTTTTGAGTCAAAATTCAACACAAAGACCAAGTTGTCCCTCCTTGGACAAGTCATTTTAGGTGACAGTTATTCGACCCTTCTGGATAACTATATATAAGAGACAAATTGACCTTTTTGAATCATTGAACCACTCATTCACATCAATCATCTATTTCTGCACCTAACCAAGAAGAAAAAGAGTTGCAGTCAAAGGAGAAAGAAGGAAGTCAAAGGAGAGAGAAAACATGAATATTTTACTTTGTTTTTTCTCACACGTTCTAATATTCTATGGAATATTTTAGATAATTATAGGGTAAAAATTTGGCCTCCACTATAGGTCTATAAATTTTGTGATTTTGACTAGATTTCATAAAGTTTGACCAACATGGACTTTCGTTGACTTTGAATTATTGGAAGAGACTTGGAGAAGGGTTGACTTGGGATTTTTATCACTAGCATATTTGGTCCAATTTCCAATGGCCAAAATGTCTCTATTGTGACACATAGGCATCCCAAGAGCGACACTTTGAGGTTGGGAAAAACGTCGCTTCCTGTACCATTGCATATGCGACACTTCTAATAACTGTCGATAGAGTGACACTAGAAATGACACGTGTCTTCATTTAGTCAATCTTACAATCGAGTTTTTTGTTGTCTCTATTCCGAAATCATGTGGAGACATTGGTATTACGACACCGATGCCTTCCTAGAATGTGTTGCAATACTGATGGCCTGTCGTAGCACATGTCATTGAACGCCCGACTCTATTATTTTTCTAGCGACATAAACAACCATTGGAAGTGCCACAAAAATCTTCGCTATTCCGACAACTGGCATAACATTGTTGCGATGGCTGGGCCATATCAGCAACGAAAACAACCGTCAGTAGTGCCACCTTATCTGTCGCTAGTCTGACACTAGTCTTAGTCATACCAGTGACGGAAACAATCGTCGAAATTGCAACTTCAAAATTTGGCCGCCACTGTAGGTCTAGATTTTTTTTGATTTTGACTAGATCTCATAAATTTTGACCAGCATTAAATTTCGTTGAATTTGAATTATTGGAGGAGACTTGGAGAAGGGTGGACTTGGTATTTTTATCACTAGCATATTTGTCCCAATTTCCGATGCCCAAAATGTATCTATTGTGAAAAATAGGTGTCCCAAGAGCGACACTTTGAGGTTTGGAAAAACACCACTTCTTGTACCGTCGCATATGCGACATTTCTAACAGCTGTCGGTAGAGTGACACTAGAAACAACACATTTCTTCATTTAGTTAATCTTACAATCACGTTGTTTATTGTCACTATTCTGACATCATGTGGATACGTCGGTATTATGGCATCGATGCCTTCCCAAAATGTGTCGCAATGTCGATGACCTATCATCGCACATGTCGTCACACATCTGACTCTATTAGTTTTCCAGCGACGGAAACAACCGTCAGAAGTGCCACGACAGTCATCGCTATTTCGACAACTGGCATAACATTGTTGCTACGGTTGGCCCATATCAGCGATGGAAACAACCGTCGGTAGTGCCACCTTATCCGTCGCTAGTCCAACACTAGTCTTAGTCATACCAGCGACCAAAACAACTGTCGAAATTGCGACGCGCCTCCTAGAATTTTTTTTTGGGGGGCAGAAGTAACCATAAGATCATCATCCACTTTAAGAAGGAACTCACTTTTGGATTATGGCATGATAACAGTAGTTGATAAAGGAGAAATGAATATGTATGACCTCCCAAGCGAGCTAGGATGCAAGACAACTATCTCAGTTGTCTTGCCTCCTAGCCTAGCTCGCTTGGGAGGTCGTCGATCTTCGTTTCTTATTTATCAACTATTGACATCATGCCAGAAGTGAAAGTTGAGTTCCTTCCTAAAGTGGATGATCATCTCAGGCTTACTTCTGCCCCTACGGAGGTATCTCTGGTAAGAATTTGGTTATGGACCTACATTGAGCCGACTACATTAGCCTTCACCAAAAACAGAAATATAGTATAAAATATACAAATAATATTGGCTGAGGCCAAATGTGAAGATTACACCAAAAATTTCAACTATAATGAATATGAAGATAACAAAACTCTAAAGAAAATAAATGGCCTATTGCAAACAAATTGGCCTCCAAACAAATATTTATCACAAATCATGAGAAGCAAGTCTTTTAAAGGTAGTAAATGGGACTTAAAAAATCACCTGTCCAAGAGCGAGAGCTGAAAATGGGTCACTCAATATTATAAATGTGTTCCTGATCTACAATAAAGAAACCAAATATTCTTCAACTTCATCCAGATCATTCTGCCCATTTCTATAGAGAAGCTCACCATCCTCCTTTGCAAGGTTCATTTGCAAAAAATACTAGTTCCTATCCACCACTATTAAGAAGAAATAGATGAAAATGTAGTTGAAATTAGCTCGATTAACAAAAGGAATAATCCTTCCAGATCACTTATTCTTATAAACGCAATCTAATTTTCATTATTAAGAAAATATTCTTCAACTTCATCCAAATCAGATTGCCTATACCTACACAATAGCTCATTATCCACCTCTGCAATATTCCTCTGTGAAAAATTATAAGGAAAAACTTCTTCCTGTACACTACCACTACAAAGATAATAAAATATTTCATGTGAAAGAGGCCTTCTCTCCTTATCCAAAATGATCAACTTCCCACTCCATATAAATAGCTTCAATCCACTGCACAAAGACATTCAGAGGGATTGCCCTAACACCCTCGAAAACATCTGAATATCCATACGCCTAGCAAGCCTCAAGGACAACATAGCAATGTCCATTTATACGTCCCTTCTATTCCAGACCACACCCACATCTCCTTTCTGCAATTTCCCAAAAGCCTCCAATTCTTCCACAAATTATGCATACTCCAACATCCTACGAGGTCTAGAAAACCTCAAGTCTCCCACATAGCTAGTAGCTCCTAAACCAAAACCTGTAATCCCTTATCAGGAACAATTTGATAGAAGTATATGCTACTTCAGATTGCTGGAAATGAACTGACAGAATGGAGGATGGTGGTGAATCTACATAGAAAGTGGTTTCAGTGGCACTTGTAACATAAACAATACCAAATATAGAATGATGAATGTCAAATTGGACTGCATCTTTTTAACTTCAAGCAATCTTAACAGACATAAGCACAAGAAAAAAGTGTGAATCCAAGAATCATAAAAAATAAATAAAGATGTGGAAACATTAATAGAATAAGTCTCAAAGTATAAGTAGAAATACTATGGCATTGAAACTTATAAGTTTAAATAAATCCATATGCTCCAAAGGAATGCACACATACATGGAAAGAGAGAGAGCTAGATTAGCTATGAATTTAACAAGAAAAATTTTGACCATTTCCATGAAGTCATATTTGAGTCCAGACCAATTTTCCCTCTAAAAAAGGTTGGACTAATCAGTTTAGTTCAGTCTAGTCCAGTCCAATCTGGTTCTGAAACATAGCCCACAAGTGCCCAAGAATTACTCCAAACATCCCCCTTTCTAACTCGAAATAGAGAAGGGCAAGAGGACAAAATGAAAAACATGAACTTAAAATAAGCACATAAAATTTATCATAAAAAAAAAATTTCTAAATATTTCAACTCATTTTCTTTTACCACCGTGTTGAGAAAACAAAGTGGGCAATGTCCTAGACAACAAATGTAGTTTTTTACTCAGAAAATAGATGTTCAAGGTGCCCTCCACTCTCTCTTGTATTTTTTTTGTCCTTTCTTTACTACGGTAACATTTTGTAGATTATTTGTTTTTCATTTGGAGTAGCCGAGTGCACTTCCAAAGTATATCATCTCTGATTGGTTCTGGTTATTAAGTTTCTATAGCTAATAACAGGTTATCATATAGCAACCAAGCTAGTAAGATAATTAATTGTTGGGATTTGTAAGAATAATTCCAAGACCAATTAAGTCCTTGATATCATTATAAGTTTTTAATGGTTTTTTTTTTTAAATTCCGTTTTCCATATTTTTCATAGTATTGCACCTGCCATACCTTCATTCTAGCTTGCAGGAAAGGAGTACTCCAACAACACACTGTACAAACTCCTCTACAATCAAAGTCAAGGAGTTACTTTTAAATAAATTTCCTTTATCCATATTTTCCATAGTATTGCACCTGCTACACCTCCATGCTTGTTTGCAGAAAAGGATTTTATCAATACCCACCTTACAAACTCCATTGCAATCAAAATCATGCATCCTTCTATAATTACCTTTATTTTTACACCAAATCAACAACTGCCTTACAATGTTACAAGATAGAAAAAATTACAGCATTGACCAATCACATGATATAATCCATTAGGAATAACATAAACGATTACAACCATCCTCTACTTTTTTCCATGGAATTACAATAACAAATTTTTCTTCAGAAACTGTAATTTCCTGGCTAGACAAGTTTCCTTTGATAGAAAGACTGCATCTACAATTACATTTAGTATTTCTTATGTTCTTTTGTAATCTTTAAATACTAGAAAGTCTTAACACATATGTGAATATATCATATAGAAGCAATGTAGAGCAATGGTTATCATTCAGTTGGATAATGTTGTTAGTGACCCTATAGAAAATCAGTTGGTTATACTACCATATATTTATGATACAATTTCACAACTGATGTATTTTCACAAAAAATAGGTTGAACAACAATGAACTATAGTTCTGCGGACAACATCTAATTTCTTACATGAAACAGATTTGAGTATGGCTTTGAATTTGTCACTGGCCTATTTGTATGATTAACTACACATATGTAAGTATTAACTACCTAGCTGTATGATCATGCATTTATAATGCAATGACTCAAATCAGAATGGAAATATTAAATAATAGTTAAGCACAGAATTGCTAGCACTCATTCTCCCAATGTTGGGGTATTGTTTTGTAGCTACTAATGGTCATGCAGAAGTAATAACCACTTTATCATCATATAGTTAAATATTAACCTGTAAGAGCTCAACGGAATGTGATCTTATAGAAAATTACGTCTGCCTTTGCTTTCCCTCATTTTTCTCTAGTGCATACTTTTGTCTCCAATCTTGCATGTGAAAAATGTCCAGACCTTTCTCAAAATATATAAGTTGCCAAGAACATCTTCAAAAAGCAGTTATCATATAATGCCCAAGAAATTTTCCAAAGCTTTGAATTAGAATTTTAAATGCTATGATTAAGGTTGTAGAGGACATTTTCAGCATACATCTGTGATAAAATGGGCAATATAATTTTCCAAAGTTTTCCTTGCAAGTTTACAGACTATTATTGGCTATAACATTGGAATTTTCTAAGAATATTCTAATTATCATTCAAACATGACGCAAATTTTGTATGGGACACAATGGCACAGAAGTATCAGTATTCCAATATATGAACATTGACCATTGTACAAATACTGTAAGGCATCTGTGATAAAATGGGCAAGATAATTTTCCAAAGTTTTCCTTGCAAGTTTACAAACTATTATTGGCTATAACATTGGAATTTTCTAAGAATATTATAATTATCATTCAAACATGATGCAAATGTTGTATGGGACACAATGGCATAGAAGTATTAGTATTCCAATCTACGAACATTGACCATTGCACCAATACTGTAAGGCATCACGATGCTCTTCGAATAGTGTATAGATATTTCTGAACAACAAGTTCGAGTCTGGGCAAAGCTTGATTGTCTGGACTCTGGATAGATTAAATGAGAAGCTACAAGTGAGAATGCTTCAAGAACTTATAAGTCAAATGAGATTACCTTGTCCTTTTCTATACCACCACAAATTTGGAAGAATTCATAAATATCTCAAGGCAAAGGGAGTATAAAATTTATAACAAACAAAGACCAATCAAGAAAAGAGTTCCAAATTACAGAGGACCAACCTTGGCGTAAGATTCTGAATGCTTACCTGAGAATAACTTGAACTTAAAATAACAGATGCTAATATGCACATCTCTAGATGTGCTACAAATGTGCAACCTTTTGACCAGATCATCCTCACAAAATGAACAAGCCAAAAATTACATTTTATGCTAGAAACTTGATTGGTCCCATTGACTATTCAATGCATTTACTTGAATGTTGAATGCTTAATGGATATCCCCCATATGAATTCAACATAATAAACCTTCATGTAGACAGATCTTCAATAAATTCCTCCAACCCACACTTAACCCAACATATCACTCATTTAGACAACAAGTTTTTCATTTTGCTATTAACAGTAGGTCAGTTAGGATTTAACACTTATCCAATTTCTCATCATGCATGATTTCACAGAAATTCATTACTAGAGATACTTACAATCACCACCCTATCTGAATATTTCATAATGCATAAATCCATAGCCTTGTTTTCCATGCTATGAATTATGCATCAATTTATCATCATGCACGAGTTCAAAGACATTCATTGCTAGAGATACTTATGAACACAACCCTATCTGAATATTTCATAATGCATAAATCCATTGCCTTGTTATTCATACTATGAATAATGCATCTCATTTCTGCCAAAAAAAAAATGAAAAAAAATAAAAAAATGTTTAGAATGCATCCATGGCGTAATAACTGGAAATTAACATAGGAGGTCAATACCTTGACTGGCATGTGCACATTGCAAGATTTATCAGAAGTAATGGGCATAAAATGCATGAAATAGTGGGGCTACAAATTATGTTTTTTATTGGAAAGACTAGAACACTTCACCACCCTCACCAGAAAAAGTGTGATATATTACAGATGGACCAAAAATTTCCTAACTAGAGGAAAAATACCATGGCTTTTGCTGATATAGAAGTGCATAATGTAGTTCCTCAAGAGAAAAAATCTAAGAACAAGAAACCCCCCGCTCTTATAGGAAATATAGAAGGAAGGGTCCAAATTGGGCTGGTTACAAATATGAAAGGATCTTTACACCGAGGCTTGTAAAAAGTTCCAGTTTGTGAATGGATGCCACCTCCATGGGTCATATTACCTGAGGAGTTGAATCTCTTGCAATTAGCCTATAATTCACCTTTTAAAGTGAGGTTTGCTGGAAATACATCATTATATTCTATTGAGATTGTGGGAATGATTTATGTTGACCCTCTAATTAAGTTAAGGACTATGGGTCAGATTCTGATTCCAGACAGAAAAATAGAAATATAAAATCTGATAAGACTATAAAAGGTGGCAGAGGTATTGCAAAGCAAGGAATTTTTCTAGAGGAAAATAGAAATCCTCCCAATATGAAAGAGGAATTAAATCTTATTAATGGTGACCTCATTAATGGCGTGTCTTTGTCACAAGGAGGTAGTTACATTATCCCAAAAAAATGTAGGTTGATTTCTTTTCATTCAATTGTGCAAAGGGGCTCTCTAGGGAAAGAATTGGGCATTGGAAATCTGGTAATAAACAACATCTTTTCTGCCCCTGACTATGACATGAATGTCTGAGTTTCTTTTCAGGGTAACCATGTTCTGAATGTTTATTTATACCTTAAATTAGATAAATAATTTGGGGTGAATTTCCCTCAAGTTTCTAGTGTAGATCGAGGGCCAATAAGTCAGTTTGATGAGCTTCTAGATGAATCTGATCCAAGTGGAAGGATGATTAAACTATTTGATGATGAATATTCTCATTTATTACCATAGGTGGATGAGAATTTTCTCCTACAAAAAATTGGTTGGTTTGGCCCTATTGCCAGTGCCAGAACAATGTGGCCAAGAACAGAAGAATATCAAAGGAGGCAATAGAGCTATGATTTTATTTTATTTTATTTTATGAATAGAGTTGAAGATAAGGTAGCAAAGGATGAAATGTATGGGATCATTTTTTATGGAATAAAGGTTAACCGGGGTAAATCTATTACACTTCCTTCTCAAGTTCTCTTAATGCCATTACCAGGTCAAATGGTTGTCAGGAAGAAAGAAGATATTAATTACTTGGTTAGATCTAGGAATCGTGTCACATCATGTTGTAACTAGTTTAGTTGTCAAATTAATTCTAACTCCACATATGTTAAAAATTAAGATTATCGAGGTGGAAAAAACTCTGCGCGCGCACAACACAACTCTGCAGGAGTTTGAATAGGTTTGCAGCCATAGAGAAGCCTTAGCTACCGCCATGGGCGCGCCTGGGGGTGGGGAGCCCTCTCCCACCCCTCCGACATCATCTGAGGACACTTTTCAAAGTATTCTATCACAGAAAGGGAAGAAACGCTTGAACCCAGACATCCCGAAATTCATAAAAAAACTTGAAGAAATTCCAGAGATTTCCCTGCCAGAGGAGCAACCGATAAAAATTTCTCTAGCCTTGTCTGACAGAGGGTTGGTTGGGAAATTTATGGGTCGCTGGCCATCTACAAAAACTAATGATGACTGGATTCAACGCAACTGGAGGCCTCTGCTGAAAAACAACGTGATCTGTTATGCTGTCGGAAGAGGCTATTTCATCTTCGAATTTACCTCCAAAGAAGATCGAGATCTGGTGTTAAGAAATGGTTCATATTTCATGGGAAATCAGGGCCTGTATCTTAATAAATGGACCCCTGACTTCGATCCATCTGTCGATGTCCCTAAGGAGGTCCCAGTCTGGGTCCGGCTTCCCAATCTCCCGATTCACTGCTGGAGCTTTCACTCCCTGCAGAAGATTGGAAATGGGCTGGGTCGATTCATTGATAAAGTCGATAACAAGGGCCAATACACCTGCGCTAGAATCTGCGTGGAAGTTGACTTGGAAGTTGGTCTGCCTGAAGCGGTCAAAATTACAGTAGGAGAATGGCATCATTATTAGAAGCTGGACTACAAGCAATTGCCTTTCAAATGCAGAACCTGTCATGAGCATGGACACTTCCAACGAAACTGCCCAAAAGCCCCAACAAGGGACAAGGTGGAAGAAGAAGGATGGAAAGAGATAAAAAAGGGCAAGGCTGTCCCAAAGCCAATTGAGCAGAAAAACTCTGGGTCAATGGGGAAGCCTCAATCTAAACCAAAGTCCAAATCAGCTCCAAAAGATGGCTCCTCCTCAGGTGAAAAGGTGGATGCCATTGAGATCCAAGAAGAATCAAACGACCTGTCGAAGAAAGTGAAAGAAACTGGAGCAGAATTAATTGTTCCTCCAGCAGATGCTGATCAAGGGGGAAATGAAGGAAACTAAGAGCACATTAGTCCTTGCCACCGATTCTAGGGGAGAAACAAAAGAGAGAGACTCTGAATCAAACAGTTCGCAAGTCACTCCTATCAAGTCAGCCAGGGGTCGAAAATCCAAGAAGAAACAGAGAGAGGAAAAAACTTATCTGGATGTACTCCAAGGTTCCCAAAAAACTCTCAAAGGAATGATGAATACCACATCTGGGCGCAAGCATAGCAAGGCTCCAAAAGGAGCCACAACCTCCCAAGCCAATAAATAATGAGATACGTCTCCTGGAACTGCAGAGGGTTAGGCAGCAGGCTGAAAGAAGAAGCCCTGAAAGACATTGTGAGGATGTATTCGCCTGAAATCCTTCTCATCCAGGAGACAAAGCTGTAGGATCTTCTTCTCCTCCAAACTAGCAAAGCTTTCTGGCATAAAGGTCAAGGAAGAGTTGTCAGTGCTAGAGGCACCTTTGGAGGGATTGCCTCCTTCTGGAACAGCTCCATATATGATCTGATTCACGAAGAAAGTTGCCCCCACTGGCTTTTCACTCAGCTCCTCCACAAAGATTCTGGTCAACAAGTAAGTATGTTCAACCTATATGCTCCGGTCTTACCAGCTGAGAAAAAAATTTGTTGGGACTCGCTCCAGTCCTATATTTTATTGCACAATCCAGAAAACATCATTATTGCAGGTGATCTGAATGTCACGCTAGCTGTAGATGAGAAAAAGGGTGGCTCCCCAGTCAGGGAACCGGCTAGAGAATGGGTTGAAGACATTATGTTGGGCTGGGATCTGGAGGATATCAAGCCCTCTTCTGGGAAATACACTTGGTCCAACAAAAGTTTAGGCCCCAACCATATAGCTGCCCGTTTGGACAGATTCCTCGTCCAAACCTCTTTCTTGACATGTGGTCTAATGTCCACCTCTAAAATCCTGCCAAACTACACTTCTGATCATAAGCCCATTCTCCTCAAGCTCTCCCTGGATGGTAACCTTGGCCCCATTCCCTTTCGTTTCAGTCCTTTGTGGATTCAGCAAGATGGTTTCCAAGAGGTGGTTTCTGAGGCCTGGAATCATCCTGTCCATGGTTCCCCATTCTTTGTGTGGCAAGAAAAATTGAGGGGTCTTAAAAGAGGGCTCAAGGAGTGGGCTAAAATATTGAAAACACCCACTGCCAAAAGAAAAGAAACCCTTGACAACCTTGCTGCCCATCAATTAGCAATGGAGAATTCTGTTGTATCTCAAAGTCTCCTCCAAAAAGAAGTTGAACTGCAAAAATATTTCCATAGAGAAAGTAGGGAAGAAGAAGAGTTCTGGAGACAGAAGTCCAGAAATATTTGGTTACAGTCCGGAGATAAAAATACCAGCTTCTTCCATAAGCAAGCCGAAGCTCACAAGCACTTCAAATCAGTTTCGGAAATCCATTACCAAAACGCTGTGGTTAAAGACTTTGAAGGCATAAAGAGAGCAACCTACTCTTTCTTCAAAGACCTTTATTCGGTGCCTGATGACCCTCCTATCGATCCTCATGCCTATCTGATTGAACTAATTCCTCATTGTGTTCAAGATTCGGATAATTCTATGTTGACTGCTTTGATCAGTATGGATGAGCTCAAGAAGGCTTTGGATTGCATGGAGTCGGATAAAGCTCCTGGCCCTAATGGGTTCATAGTTAGGTTTTTTCTGACTTGTTGGTCAACAATCAAAAAATATCTACTGAGAATGGTCAGGAAATCCCAATCATGCGCCAAGATTGGAGGCAGCATCAACTCGACCTTTCTTGCCTTGATCCCGAAAGAGAAAGGAGCCTCCGATTTTAGCAGATTCCGTCCCATCTCCTTGTGTAATACTAATTATAAACTGGTTACTAAAATAATAGCCATCCACCTTAAGAAAAATTTTCCGGTCATCATCCCAGAAAATCAAGGAGGATTCATCAAAGGGAGAAAGATTTTGGACAATATTGTGCTGGTGCAAGAAGTAGTTCACTCAAGCTGCCATTGAAATGAGAAAGGAATGGTGATAAAGCTTGATTTGGAAAATTCCTTTGATAGGGTGAGACATGATTTCCTGTTTACTGTGATGAAGAATTTGGGCTTCTAAATAGTCTTCATAAATTGGGTAAAAGCCTGCATTGCCTCCCCTTGGATTGCGCCGTTGGTTAATGGCAGATCAACAGATTTCTTCCAAGCCTCAAGGGGTCTAAGACAAGGTTGCCCATTGTCCCCGCTCCTCTACGTTGTTCAAGCCTCAATACTTAGCTTCCAACTTGACTACAGTCAATAGATCCAAACTCTGCCAGGCCTTGGAATGGCTAACAACGTTAAAGACATAAATCATGCCCAGTTCGCTGATAATACTTTACTACTTGGAGGAGCAAACATACTTTCTGCAAGATCCTTCAAGAAGGAGCTGGACATTTATAGGGAGGTCTCGGGCAGCAATATTAACTATCTAAAAAGCACAATCTACAGTTGGAATTGCTCGATCAGGGAACTGAATGACTTATCAAGGCTCTTATAAATGGAAGGAATTCAGATCTGGGAGTCATTTAAGTATCTAGGGATCCCAATCTTCAAATCCACACCTAAAGTCGCCCACTGGATGCCCCTGCTAGACAAGCTAAAGCTCAGAATTCAAGCTTGGGGAGCCTCTTGGCTGAATAATGCTGGGAAGGTAACCCTTATGAAATCTGTTCTCATAAGTATGCCATTATATTAGCACTCCATCCTTCTTGCCCACAAAACCTTTATCAGTAAAATGGATAGTCTGCTGAGAAGATTTCTGTGGGAAGGGGGGAAAAAAAATGAAAGAAGGCTTCATTTAGTAAACTAGGACACTCTTAAGAGGCCATTCTTGGAAGGAGGTCTTCAAATGCGAAATTTGGTTGTCCAAAACCTTGCTCTGGGATCCAAGATCCTGTGGAACATTGTCTCTGGGAAATCTAGTTGGAGTAAGAGAGTCCCGTGGAAGAAATATTTCCATGGGCAGTGTTTGAGATGCTTGGATTAACCTCCAAGATCTCCCAAAGGATCTCTGATTTTCAAACTCTGCCTTTCTTCTATGGAGCACTTCAGCCACAATATTTTTTGGATCCCAGGTAATGGGAAAAATATCAGAATTTGGGATGATTCAATCCTTGGGGATCAGCCTTTGAACCAAGTGGAAGTTCTTGCAAATATTAAAGCTTGGCTTCAGACCTGCAATTTGAAAACCCTGTGGGACATTTCAAACTGGACGGATGATGCAGACAGTCTTTGGGACAGTTGGAATCTAGGGGAGGTTCCTCATTGGCTGCAGGGAGAAGCTTCGTTGCTGTTGGATTTGCTCAGAGGAAAATATCCTTCAAAGGCAATAGCTAAGGACAAACGAGGGTGGGGCTCCCTCTCAGGATCATACTCAGCATCAGAAGGTTACAAAAGTATGATGGCTATCCCAAATGTCCCTCTGGATCCAACTCAATGGAAATTTATTTGGGCCTTCCCTTCGCTTCCCAAAGTTGACTTCTTCTGCTGGAATTTAGCGCATAAAAGTATTCTCACCAGAGATAATCTGCGAAGACGTGGAGTGGAAGGGCCCTCCAGGTGCCCCCTTTGTGTGTCAATTGAAGAAATATCTAATCATCTGCTGTTATTGTGCCCCTTTGCTCAAGAAGTTTGGAGGGGTGTCCTGATGTTAGGATCTGAAAAATTAGAACTCCCCAGAAATATTCCAAATATGCTTCGAAACTGGGCCAAATTATCTCCTTTCTGCCTCACCAAAAAAATCCTTCTCAAGACTGGCTGGATGTGGATCCCCAAATTCACATGCTGGAAACTGTGGTTGGAGAGGAACAATAAAATTTTCAGGGAAGAAAGCTGTACTCCTGCCAGAGTTATCTCTAAAATCAAAGCTCTTTTGGGTGAGTCTTTGGAAGCCAATCCTACCATCAGGAATGAAATGATCCTGGACAACGAGGAGGAGCACTGGCTTAAAGAGCTTGTTCCGAATTATAAGGAAAGCCCCATTCCTCCTGCAATAGCCTCTGCTAATTGGGAAATTCGTCTGGATGAACACGAGTTTATTAATTGGAGGTCAGCTTTGGATGATTACTGTCTTTTCTTCGACGGGGCCTTTAAAGGTAACCCTGGAGTTGCGGGTGGTGGTGGGGTTCTTCTTAGTCCTGGAGGTTCAACAGAGTTGCGGTTTCAATGGGGTCTGGGCATAGAATCAAACAACAGAGAAGAGGCTCTTGATATGTGGCAGGGGCTAAATATGGCAATCAAGAGGAATATTCTATCCATCTCGGTCTTTGGAGACTCCAGGCTTATCATCCAAGCCTTGAAATCTCAAAAGAATCCCTCTCAGGTTCATTTAGCCTCCATAATAAAAAAAATCCGGCTTATTCTGCCCAAATTCCACAAAATTTCCTTCTACCACATTCTAAGGAAACTAAAATCTCAGGCAGATTTGGAAGCCAATCTTGGCTCTCTCCATAGTCGGAGATCTCTGGTAGTCAACACGGTTGAATCAACCTACAACATACCTTAATGCTTCTGAAGTCCGGTCCTCATTACCTATGGGCTTTCCTGTATTACAAATTTCTCTTCAAAATCCAGCTCTTCGGGATCATTCCAATCCGAGCAGTCTATTGCTATTGATTTTGGGCTCAGCTATGCAATTCCACTCAGAATGATCTCCCATCAAAACCCCCTGCTTTCTGTCTGTGCTCACTACTGTCTCTCTTTGCAATTTGCTATGCACAATCTGGGCGGGCTTTGATGACAGCATCAAAGGGAGCAGCAAAAAAAACCTTGGATGTTCTTTATTTGGGTCCTGTAAGAACAGCCGGCCGGTTCAAGGGTTCTCCTACTGGCAATCTAATAAAACATCACAAGCTTTCATGAAGGAAACACAAAATGCCTCCCTAGCTCAAGCTCCTTCACATATTCAGGTCTCTCTCTACAACCTCAACGCATATTCCTTAGCGGATCTAACCTCCGTGAGGCGATCTCTTCTCGGCGTTCTCACTCTCTGTAACAAGGACAACAACTCCACTCTGTGCAAAACGAAAAAAAAATTTAGATAGAGCAGCATTGTAATAGCCTGCGGCAGCTGGTTTGCTGCCTCTTAAACAAAATATCCATTGTTGTAAAAAAAAAATAAAAAAAAATTTGAGATTATCGAACCAGAGGATGAACATCTAAGTCACATGATTGACACTATGGTAATATATATCCTTGACGATAGCTGCACATTTGAACAAGAGATAATGGTAGGGAGATGTGGTAAAACATTGTTCAAATTCCTATATGACCTTGGATCTAAGGAGATAATATAACTTATGAAGATGTCAATTTTGAAAGAAAATTCTGAGGCTGAAGCACTCAGTGCATAGATAAATAGAGAAGTTTGGGAGGATGATTGTATTGCAGTTTATATTCATGGAGCTAAATTCATAAAAGGGTGTCTTCAAGGAGATTGTGATGAGACCATTATGGGATACTATGGGGCATTTGGTACTGATGAAATTCCTGATTTAAATAGGGGGAATTTAATCACATTGGCATTACTGGCAGGCTGTGACTATAGTGCCCGTGGTGTACTAATAATAGGGCTTAACTCTCTAGTTGTTAGCCTCTCTCACAAAACAATAATAAATCCAAACATAAATTAATTAATTAAATATTCCAAGTTACGAATATGTTCCTAACTCTTGGGTTGTTCCTCAAATATCGGAGTTTGTTTAGTAACTCCTATCTTGGTGGGTTTTTGGTGAGAAATTATCTCAACCAAAGGATTCTAAGATAGCACGAACTATCTTAAGACATTGCCTCTCATATATTTAAATTGTAACACTAAAATTCTTTTATAAGAGAGAATAGGTGAGGAAGCCATGAGGCTTCAGTCCTTTCTGCCAATATTTTGTGTATGATTTTTATGTGTGTTTTTTGTAATTTTTTTCTGAGTTAATTATTTTTTCAATATGTGGTATCAGAGCTATTATAGTTCTCAAGCTTGTGTTGATATTTGAACCTGCAATATGGATTCAATATGAGTGGAGTGTCTCGTAGCTTCCAAGTTACGTGACTACTGGGATCTTGTGACAAAGCTTGAGTGTTAAAAATTATGCGTGCAACTGAGGAGAAACATGTGCGAGCTGTGAGAAACAACCTACAACAATGATGTAGTGTACAAATTGAAAAGCATCAGGGAGGTGCACGAAGCTGGTGTACTAAAACACGTGTGGACCTAGATGTGGAAAAACCCGCGAAGTAACAGCGTAAATGACCTGAAAATTGCATGAAGTTGTCCATAGAAGAATCAGAAAACTTCAATTGTAATTGAAGTGGTGGTACCGATCATATTTATTGGTTTGATAGCACATTTCACAAACTTTTCAATTTTTACATTTGAGATCATAGCAAGTTTTCGGATTTTCTGATGTTAAAATCATAAAATCGTTGTTGATTTTGGTGCATGAAGGATTTTGTTAACAGGGAAGACCCAAAAGCATAGGAAGAGTAATATCTGTGATGAATATTTTTTGTTTACCCATATATTGTTGAATTTCTACATAGATTGTTAAACTCTGCATCATGGAGCTATGTGTTTCTGATGTTGTGTGACATATTGATTTATTGAGTTAATCTTGACCCATAAACTGAAGGTCGGCTTTGAATCCCAGTCACTGTAAAAATTATCATTGTGTCTCTTTAGGGCCACTGAAGTTGCATGACGTTCAGTCTGTAAATTTTTGTCAATTGTATGTGTTGGAAAGGTTTATTCGATAAAGCATGGTACGTCTGGGATTAATGCAACACAGAATTGATGTGAATGCAAGCTCTTGTGTCTAGCCCTACCCCTTTGGGTACACGACATCCAGGCAGATATTCGAATCCCTTATGGAAGCAGTGGAGTAGCTGGCATGCTCACGGTGGATTTAGATCCCATTTAAAAACAAAGTTCATATCATTGTTACACACAGGAGCGAGGAGAAATAGCCTCACATCGTTGTTTGAGAAATGGTGTAAAGCCAGTGGAATCACTGTTGGAAGAGACGATTCTCATTGATTCATGTAGCTGTCGCATTGTCAAATCATCCTCAAGAACTACTGTCGACCACCATCATCCACGAAGGAGCTGCATAGCGATTTTCGTAAGAGCAACAACAAAATTTGGGCAAATTAAGATTTCTGTGAATTTTTTTTTTCGTTGTTTGTGAATTAAGTTGCACCTTCTCTGACTAAGTGAATTAAGCAGCAAACAGTGTAGTTGACTCAGCAGGCCATTGTGTGCAGGCTCTTCCTAACTAATATAATATGTCTCTTACTAGCTAATTCACCACATATCAATAGTAAATAGTATACTCTAGGCACTATGAATGGTTCGCTGTGAAGATATCTGTGAAGATAATGGTTCGATGTGAAGATCGTGGACATAATTCAACGCAAATTTTTTGTTTTTCTAATCAGCGTAACAAATGCATTGAAACATTGCTTCAAGGCATGTCATTGAAGTGGATGCACTCCTCCCACTCCTCCAGTTATTCGAGCTTTCTCTCCACCAAGTAGATAAAATCTCCAAATTCAAAACTTTTTAAAGCACTCTTAATGGAGTATATTTTCTACGTCATAAATTTCTATGCATAAAACAAATTGACACACTTTATGAAAGAGGAGCATATTAGTAAAAAGGTATTTGGAGCTTTTAAAAAAAAAAAAATCACGTTTTATAAATTGTTTAATGGAGGGATAAGGTAGGTTTTTTTAATTTACCTTTTTAAAAGGAACTTTATACATTCCTTTTAACGTGGGTTTAAAATGATTTACATTTATAGAAAGTGAGGGAGAGTGTATGTAAAATAAGGAATAGTAGTAATTTTCCTTATTTTTATAATTTTTTGTATTTGGAGAGATAAGGTGAGTGTTTGGTATTTGGAGTGATATGTCAATTTTTTTAGAGCAATTTCTTCTTGTAATTCAAAGTATTGTTTTACTTTGAGAGAGATTGAGTTGATGAATATCCAGATTTTGAAAACGAATTGCTTCCAAGGGTTGTGAGTTGGCATTTTCATTACTTGAAGGTGGAGATTTCTTATGTACTCAATACTTAATAAAGATATCATTTTTTGGTGATTGTGTCATAGTTCCCCCAGAAATTGAATAAGGGGATCTTAGGTACACCATGTGTGTTTGTTGATGGCGCATGTTTTTTATGGCTTCATGTTATTGCTTTTGATTTGTGTCTAGTTTTGACACATAAATGATTTCATTTAACACATACATAAAAACAACATCTGTAACAAAGTAGCTGCAAGGAAGGATAATTAAACTCAACAAATGCATTTGTGCACCTACAACAAATAATCAATTTTTTCAACATCGAAATTCTACTTCAACAAGCAAATTCACTCAATACAATCAAGTTCATGAATCTGGACACTCCAGTGTTTCAAAGCAAAGTCTACATCAACATTCTTGCAAATACATTTTAGGACTTGTAATCAAATTCATTGTTTTAAGTGCATCATTAAAAATTCATTGTTAGTGAATTTTTAAGAGGACAAGTGAATTCATTGTTTTAAGTGAATCATTAAAATCATTGTAAGCTTTCTTGGGTGCATTTTCGACAGTGTTAGACACCCTTTCTTTAAGCAAAATCAAGTGAGTGCACGATTTTTAACTCTAAAGAAAACAACAAATTCACATCTCCTGCAAGCGAGCGTGAGTATTCATTCAAGCAATTTGCGTTAAGACAGTACAAAGTTCAAACCTTCAAGCGAGCTAGAGTGAAGTTCATTGCAGCAACCATCAAAGCAACCAAACAAGTTCAACTCTAACACCAATCAAGCAAGTTGAGAATGACATCAAGCGAGTGTGGTTATTCATTCAAGTAAGCGTCGAGTCATCAAGTAAGTCAAGTGAGTGTTTAAGAAAAAGTGATCGTCATCAAGCGAGCGTGAATTCTAGAGTTTAAGCAAGAAAATTCTACAATTCTAGCAAGTGTTCCAAGCAAGCGCAATCAGCAACAAATCAAGCGAGCGTGCCATTCAAGCCACATCGCAAGCGAGCCTATGATTCAAGTCTCAAAATCAAGTGAAATAGTTCAAAGCACGACATCTCCGACAAGAGAGCCTGATTTCAAGTGAGCAAGTTCAGATGGTGCAACATATTCAGTTGTTAAACGTTCTTCACCGTTTGATCATCTCCAGTGATGAAGACATGGTGCAAATCATCAAAGAAACTCTTTCTAATCTTTCACAGCATCTACAACAAATACATGAAACCATTGAGTTTCTTCAACTCGAGTCCCAACTTCAAAGGAATGAATTGCAATAAAAGAGTGATACTTTCAAGTCTTTGAACCATCCAGATGATAAGTCATTCATCCCAACAACTTCAGGTGTCGAAGTTGTTCCAGTTCCAATTTCTTCCAAGCCCATCATCAAGCCATGGGAAGAAATTCAAAATAACAAGAATCGATGAGGCTTAGGATATGTTAATGATGACACCAAATTACATATCCCAGATTATTCTAGCCAATTAAGTTCATCAGTGCAGGATTTCTTGCACAACTCCCCTCAGCAAGTTCTGAGAAAGTTGCCGACAACAAGCCATGCACGCAACACAAAGTTGCAGACAAACAGAATTACATGCAACCTGATATTGAAGTCCAACCAAAATGTTCTCATTGTCAAAGAACCGGTCATATGGAAGATCAGTGTTTTGATCTCCATCCTTGTCGCCATTGTGGCAAGCCCAATAATTCCTCAGAAAAATGTCACAGCCAACAAAAATCAGCCATATTGAAGATACATTATGAATGGATCGACCCTTGGAAATGGTCATCCACAGTCAAAATATTGTCTCAGTTCTACAATCACATTTAATCACACATAGTGCAGCCAACATTGAAAATATGATGGTACTCTCATGCAGTTGAATGGGGAAGTACACCAGTGTAAAACTCCTATGCCTAAAGGGGGGGAGTTCAGGAATACTTTCCAAGAGAAGTGTCTCTCCTTTCAGCTGACAAAGGGGGGGAAATGTCAATGAGATTGATAGTGGTTGTTAGACTGAAAGTCTTGAAAAAACCAACCAAAGCAGCCAGTGGGCATCAAAAAAATTTCCAGTGGGCATCAACAAATTTTCCAGTGGGCAGTCGATAGCAAATAAGCAGTGAACAGTTTTCAGCACAACAAAAGCAACAATGAGTTGTTTTTGACATCATCAGCCAGTGGGCTTTGAACAAATTTTGTCAGTGGACAAAGGATGTTGATTTCATGCAAAGGATAGATAGATCCTTTTGCAACTTGGCACTTGATGGAGTTGTCAAGCGAAATTCAGAGATGAATTAGACATGCAGCTGACTCATGGTCTCTTTAGATTGTAGTTTTTTCAGCATCCAACTTTGGCGGTTTTTTCAGGCAATGTTTTTGAGGATCAACATGAGAACTTGGAAGATGGTTCCTTGTTCTTATTTTGGATTTATCATTGAAGGGGGGAATGTTAACCTCTCTCACAAAAAAATAATAAATCCAAACATAAATTAATCAATTAAATATTCCAAGTTAGGAATATGTGCCTAACTCTTGGGTTTTTCCTCAAATATTGGAGTTTGCTTAGTAACTCCTATCTTGGTGGGTTTTTGGTGAGAAATTATCTCAACCAAAGGAGTCTAAGATAGCACGGACTATCTTAAGACATTGTCTCTAGTATATTTAAATTGTAACACTAAAATTATTTTATAAGAGAGAATAGGTGAGGAAGCCATGAGGCTTCAGTCCTTTCCGCCAATATTTTTTGTATGATTTTTATGTGTGTTTTCTGTAATATGTTTCTGCGTTAATTATTTTTTAATAGCAGTGAGCATAGTATGCTTATCCACAAAGGATGGGATTCTAAACAAGATTTGTGTGTTAAGCAAGGGGAATGCATCATCACTTTCAAAAGTAGATATATTAGTAATTGAAAGTGTTGAACTGAAATCTCCTGGTGACAAGCTCCTTAAAATAAAATGTCATTGTTCTGTTGGTGAGTACATAGGGAGCAGAGGATTTTATATGAAGCTTAATTGTGATGCTTACAAGTACCTTCACAAAAAAGTAAGGTATGTAGAAGAATATGAAGGATTCAAGTGTGGATGTTCAGACTGACTGTAATAGAAAGAGAGGAAGAGACATAAGGAATCTTTGGACTGGAAAAGAAACATTTTTTTGGAAACTGATACCCCTGATGGATTTCCAAATGATGAAATTGTTGATATATTTCTTGGTCAAGAAACCACATGCCTGCGTAATCAGCAAAGGTTTGTAAAAAAAAATTCTTAGGTATTTCTTGGGTAGCCCCTCAAAGGGAACTTCTTGAAGAAATTTTAGAACGTCACTCATGCTGGAATTAATCCTACACATGCCAAAGAATCCTCCCTCTATATTCTATGTTTCTTCTGAGAGAGATGGATGAAAGTGATGCAGGGTGAGAGTGTTGAAGTCCATTGCTCTTGATCCTTCTATGTGCTAGAATAGAAATATGCAAATTCAGAGTCCATAGATGTTGATTGGTTTAGCTTGGAGGTTAAAGCTTCCAAAAAACAAAGGAATAAGGTTTCTGAGGTTCAAAAAATTCATGGTAAATATAGAAGTACGATGGAGGTTGAGACAATTGAAGGATCTATACTCATAACTTTAGATGTATACATTAAGCCTCTTGGGTCTCCATGGCGAGCAGGTGGATAAAATTTCGCGAGGAAGGCTTGAAAAAGGAAGAAATAAGTCATCACCCAAGAGAAAGATGAGGGAGAAAAATGAGAAGTTGATAGCATTTTTTTTATAGTATTTATCATCCAATTGTTTGATGCAAAATTTATGACTTTTGCACCACACAACCTTATGGTGTTTCAACTGCAATATGCCAAACATGAAAAAGATGCATTCTTAATTAATAATTAATCATATAATTTACACAGCTTGAAAATAATCTGAAAAAATTACTCCAAAGGATGACATATAACATAGATACAATTTCAAGCATAAACTGAAGTTTTCTGAAGATATAAACCAAAATAAAAATAAAAAATTCAGTACCTATGTTTTAGGCCAGTCCTCTACTCTATGGTATTTGTGTATCTCTTGATTCTTCAAGCTCACCCAAAACCTGTTCTGCAATCCTCCCTTGCTTAAATATTTTACTTGAATCTTATAAAATACATCCACAACCACTAAAATAGAGGTATAAATTCATTTGACATGGTGGAGATTTGGAAAACAATATATGTTTATTTGTAAGCAGAAACACAGAGGAAAATCAATTGTTTAGATATCAGATTGATGATAGAATCAATGAGCTCTATGATGTTGAATTTGGATTAAAGGGAAACTAAAAGAGATGAAGGTTTTCTGAGTAGCTTCTTTTGATTCATATAGAATCAAATGAAATTTTTTTCCAATGCCTATGTTACTGTCAATGTTTCACTAGAGTTGTTATCCTTGCATATATATATACAACTAGTAAACTAAGTGAAAGAAATTCACCTAATAATATATCCATACAACTAGTAAAATAAAATATTAAATGTAATAAATGAATGCATATTTAGTGAAAATATAAATAATATAACAATATAACACATAAATTGATGCATAAGAATCCCGACCTGAACTATAGATATAAAAAGAACAATAGAGACAATTGTTATAGCCTCCTCTTGAAGTTTGGAAATGTATTGGTCACTTAAAATAATGTATTTCAACTGCAAAGTCACAAAAATTGAATAAGTAAGATTGTTGTCGAAGACGATGGTAAAACAAAAAATTAAACCTTAATTTTCATAATGACAAGAAAATATTTTTCAAAATGTTTTCTCGAAATTAGGTTGGGAGCACAATCTTGACTACTGCTCTTAATTTTGATGATCTGTATTGTTAGGCCTTGTAATTTTTGTAAAAAAAAAATTATATTTTCAATTTGAAACAAAATATATCATTTTTTTAAACAGAGATGTAAAATAAAACAGGAAGAAAAAGATAGTTTAATGGATGAGGAGAGAATGTCAACATAAAAACCGTAGGTTGAGGAAAAGACCTAGAGGATTAATATTGAATCAGAACCATAATACAGTAAGTTGGTGGAATAGTTAATAAATTAATTTATTATTGGTAATAATAATAATTTAATAACAATAAATGGTTAAAGATATTAATGAAAACTTAAGAACCAACACAACTTCATCTTAACTATAGATCTACCAAGTGCCCGGAAGAACCAAATCTCTTGAGATGCAAACCTTTCCTCAAGTTTTTCACTTAAAAAGAGATTTGAATCTTGAGAAATTTGATCCCTCTTGGTACTTGGTAAATCAAGAGTTAATATGGAATAAAGTTACAAAATAATAGTTGTAGGAATCTCTGCTCCTGATACTTTAATGGAAATGCAAAAATTTCACCTCTTTGCTAGAGGTTTCCTGATCTATTCCATTTGAATTTACAACCTTGGGGATGATCTGAAACATAATTTACAACAACAAAAAATATACAATATTTCACTTCTTTTCAATCCAATCAAAAAGGCAATCCAAGAGAAAGGATAAATAATGTTTGCCAACAACTGAAATCATTTTTTCTCATCTCCCTGTAACATTTTTCTTTGGGATTCTCCTAATGGGTTTGTAATCTTTGAAATTTTATTTTTTAGGTGCTAGGGACTTCTATAGTGGTGAAAGACAGTAAATTCCATAGTGCACTAAATGAGCGGCACAATACTATGGATAACAGAGAAAAGGTAGTCATTGGGCTTCATAGATGAATTGTTTGGGCAAGTGAAGATGGCATACTATCTTGTTTGTATAATACTATTGTTGAGGTGTCTGATTATGCAAGGGAAGGGGTAATTGTTTCATAATTTAAAATTGTGTACAAATAATTTAAAAAATTCTAACCACTCATTCAATACTTTGTTCTGCAGAGGATAAATAAAGGAAAATTGAATTTGAGACAACCTTCCTTCGAAGATGTAAACCGACAACAATCATTGTTTTTTTGAGGTTATTTTGATCCTTTCATAAGCTATAAATTATAAAATCTAAATGGGATTATTACGTTCAAACCACAAAATCTAAACTTACATGTAGAAATATGAGAACTAATTCATAATCAAGGATAAATTATACTATCAAATTTATTATTTATAAGTAACAAATACTAAATAGACATCTAGTACATTGTAGATCACAAATAAACTTAATTAAATTATTAAAATTTTTTATTTATGAATAATAAATATAAGATAACTATCTAATACATTCCAAGTCTCAATTGAACCCTAAAATTTATTATTCATGGTATAGATTACACTGTTTGGCTTGATATAGACAATAGAATACATATATAAGTGTTTATTCCTATACAACCCAATTTATTTGGTAAACTAAAAGCCTTTATTAATTGGAAGTAGTGATATTGATTTATCTCCTAATGTCCATTCAATCTATTGGGAGAAAAGAGACCATCGACATAAGATAATAATTTTTGTGAAAAAAATATATATATGTGATAAGTGGGTGCATCTCTCTGGGCCTTGGATTGGTGCCCTGAAGGAAATAAAGGTGCTAGAAACTAAATTAAATGTGAGCACCTTGCAGTTGGATCACATCCACTTGGATGTTTATACCACATAATTGGTTAAATACCTATAGTTGGGAAAGGTATTTTTTAAATCTAGTCCATTTTCAACACATGTGAGTGTAAAGGATCCACCTTCCAAATGGAAGAGGGTGACAGCAGAAAAAAGTAAATGCATAGAAGTGAACCTGATTATGAAGAAGACAAAGTATCTACAGTTCCTGTCCCATTTGAGGAGCCTGTGGTAGGGAAATACTCTATTTCAGAACTAGTAGAAGTTGCAGATTAAAAAAAATGGTTTTCATGAGGGATCTAGTTGGAAAAAATTGGTTGAAAATATAGAGGAAAAAGGGAATCTAAAAATATCCCCGCCATAATGTCAATTGATTTCTAAATTTTTAAACCCTAGCAATCTCTCAGTGCATATCAAATTCAACTTTGCATGGGCTTGTTTCCCATCTGAAGCATTTATTTAAAAAAAAATATTGACAATGCAATGAAATACAACATGATTTCAAGCCATTCCATAAAACAACAAGAATTCAAATATCTTTGTGAACCTTGGCTTAAATTTGTTTATAAGCTTACGTTGATGCCTAATTTTTGTGGCTTTTACAAGCATTGTCCCCTGATAAGTTTCTTGTGCCTAGCTAAATTATATAAATATCACACCTAGATGGTATCAAGGGAGCAGTGTTTTAGGGGTAAGTTGTAGTTGCTACAACTCCACTGCACAATCTCATTCAATACCATTTCAACACCACTGAGACATTCCAACAATTTCAACTACAACATGATTAATAAGGACAAAAAAATCAAATCATGTGTTAATAGATTCAATTCAAAACAAAAGCAATAATTACAACATACTTAAATAATAATGTGTTAAGGTTAGGTACTAATTATATACCATACCTGAAATGACTTGCCAATGATCTTATTAGAAGTGTTTATAAGCTAAACAATTACTTAAAAACTCTCCCTCCATAGAATGTCTGGTTGCATTAAAAATAAGTTACAACCATAATTATAAGAGAATATATGTAAGGTGTCAGCACAACCTTGAATCCAACCCAAACGTTAGAGCATATATATCGTATGAAATTATAACAACCAACGAGGGAAGTCAATTCTGCTGCCAAGCACCCTGAATGTAGGACCTTCATATGGATACTAATGTGGCATATGAGGGTAGCACTAATTCTGAGGGTAGCACTAATTCTGATTTTCTCAAGAATTTATGGTAGAATTTCTATAAAACTATCCATGCCTTGAATTCATGTTCTACAATCAACAAAATCCTTTTCTGAAGTGGATTTGAAAGGATTTGGACTTGACAGTGACTCTGTTTGGAAGTTTCATTTTCATTATTTATATCCTTATGCCCTTGGCTGATCATTTCACAACCTCCCTTAAACTTAAACTATGATTGTAGTAAACAATTAAAACTCACATTATTTCATTCTATTGTGATACAATTTCAACAAAAAATTACTTCCCAATCTTAAATTATGGAATGTAACTGAGCTCGAGAGGGGCTTGGGTTTTCTATCACCTTGAGAAACTAACCTGTATGCACTCAATTTTCACTTGATCATAAAAATGTCCCGCAACAACTAGAAATCACTTGTGTCTTGAAATCCAGAGTTATTTTTTTCTCTATCACAACAGGTTCTAAAACATATTCCATTATGTGATTGGGAATGAAGTTGTTGTGTTAATAACATCAAATGGAAAAATTCCATTGGTTATGGACATTCTTTTACAGGTGTTAAGTGTCCAGAAATAATAGGTTGTTTTCCAATTGTTGCTACAAAATAAAATAAAGACATTCTCAATGTCTTAGTATTCTAGTCCTAAGAAGCAAAGCTGGAACAAAATGGTTAATAATATTCTTGTGAACAGATTTACTTGCAATAGATACATATATGAATTTTCCTATGTATGTGCATTATTTTATCCTTCTACACTAATTAATGTGTCATGGACTTATGTGGGGAGGAATTTTACCTCATTCAGGATTCCATAGGAAGGCATCTAATGAAAAAATATTTGAAGACGAACAATGTGAAACCCCTCTCGATGAGAGTAATAGACCTGCTACATCGACTTGTCCATTATAAGTTTTGTGAATTCCCCTTCTGGTTGGACTCAATAGAGACCTGTATCGGAAGTGTCAGAGTCTGGTTCAGAATACGAAGTAACAATGAATGATCAGGTGCATAAGCCAACTTATAATCCTTCAATTTCCGCCAAGATTGAATATCGACCGGGGGCATACTCAAACCAACCGATCCTACTGGGAGAGGAAAATCAATAGAGTTAAAAATAAATTATTAATGACTTTCCTCCCTCAATTAGCCATTTCATTGAAATGCATTGCAAATGGATCATTATTCCTGAGAAGGAAGATCTCGCGCGACTAGTTTTTTTGGTTTTCCCTTGACCCATTTGTTGAAATTATATCAAACCTTCTCGTGCAATATGGCATCACATTTGTAGGGCTCCTTCACGCAATTTCTCAACATGGAAGTGCATACATTGACATAGGAAACCTAGTTCATTCTCTATGCCCTCCAGAAGGGGGTTGTTCCCATCGCCGCAATAGATCCCACTACAAAATCCATTCTACTCTCTTCCCTCTATGTTCCTATACATGCTTCCCTCCGAAAGGGGATTGTTGTCATCGTCGTTGTAGATCCCATTGCAAAAGGCCTTGTATAGTCTGCTGCCTTCTCTTTTAATCATCCCACGCATTCTTCCCTCTGTTCTCTCCATGTGCTTGTACACTCTGCTCTCTATTCTCTCCATGTGCCTTTACACTTTTCTCAACAGAAGGGGGTTGCTACCATCACCACCGTAGATCCAACAACAAAAACCCTTCGACATCATGTTGCCTTCCCCTTCAATTCGGGTTGCTGCCATCGCCGCCATAGATCCCACAATGAAACCTTCATAACATGTTGCCTTGCCCTTCAATCAACCCACTCATTCTGCCCTATTTGTTGTCTTACACCTTCAATCCTTCCACTCATTCCTATTAGCAAAAGGCCTCATTACTTTTGGCAAAAGAGTAAGCTGGTATGAAATGGGAAAAGTTTAGAAAAAATGTTATTTTTTCTCAATGTAATCTCTTAAAACACCTCATCATTTATAAAATGTGCAAACACCTCATCCTTTATAAAATGTGCAAGTTGATGAAAATTGGGCAATTTTTGACCAAATTTTTATTTTTCTCAAGCTAATGTCATAAAAGACCCATCGTAACTAATATCTTAAAAGACCCCATAGTGTAGTATGGCTACAAAAGTACTATATTAAACAAGATGATAAGATGGTGATGGTGAATTAACATTTTGTAGCAAGATTTTGTAATAGTTTAGTTCTCTGTATAGAAAGCTTCGATACTTTTTGTATTAAAGTATAAGGCATTATTTAGTGCTTTCATTTCTTCTAAAAAAGGTTTTCTTCTCTTACATGGAAATCAAATCCATTTAAATGGCATTTGAAATTTGGAAGAACATTGTTAGGTCCTACATTAACACCCAAACATATTCTCTGCCTATAGTCATACAGGTCCAAAAATACCAAAACTAAATATGGCAACATAAATGGTAGAGCATGGAGTTATTAGTTGTTTTCAATCTTGAAGATCATTTATCCTTTTAGCTGAATCTATTCCCAAGAAAAACCATATGCTCCATATTTTTCAATCTCATGTGCATTCATTACCATGGCTTCAAGGAGTCTAAAACCTTGCACAATTCAAGCTATTTCTACCATATATTGGATTACAAATTTAGTCTATCAAGTATAATAGCTAGACATTTTATGAAGATCATCAAGTAGAATAGCTCAACATTTTATGAGGCCCATATCAATATTGATATCATCTAATCTTGAAATAGATCTTCCAAAACCTCATTGCTCTAGAAACACGCAAATGAACTTTTGAAGTTAACAATCTATGCAATTTTAAAAGTAAGGTAACTAGAAAATAAGATTCAGAAGTTTCCATTTGATAACCTGAAAACCTAGTAACAACAAATTTTATTTGCACTCAACTCCTAAACTAGGGACAAATCAAGTCTTTGAGATGTCATATATAAGCAACTAACATGAATAAAAAAACATAGTTTCAATAAATGCAAGAAAATAGATAAGTTTTATGCATCTCATGAGTCCATAGGTGATAACCCAGTCCCAAAAATAATATCAAAACTAATAATCACTCCATGACAAATATAAACCAGGTAGTAGGAGTCCACTCCAGAGACAAATCCAACCCAAAAATCCAAAACTCAATTTTATGAGGGCTAAAAATAGCACCAAAGACACCACAAAATGTGTCCAAGAAAGTAAGAGTCATTTTAAAAATAGTTATTAACCTTCGTCAACCATATAAAAGCATAATAACGTTGATCTTCCTTACAATGAAAGTTGCCTCCAACAAGTAACCCAAGGCATCAACAATGCATAAATATAGATAAGGCACCAAAGGATGGCCCTATTGAATCAAATAATGTAACATTATCCATAGGGATAATGCTTTGTGACAAAAAGGAAGAATGTTCAAAAGAAAGAAAGCATGTTCGATTCTAGGCACTGTCTCAAGTCAAAGTTGGAAAAAGACAACATTTCAAAAAGACAGACGCAAACAACTAAACAAGAGATTAGCAAGGGGTCAAAATACACAGAAATGAATGGATAAGGGAAATTTTCAGTGTCAACTTTACTTAGAGATGACATGGGCGCGCCAATACAATTAATGAGTACGAATTACATCACAAAAATATGGAGAATAATGGCTACACAAGACAACACGGCTGCCAACAACACACAAATGAAAGGACAAGGGGATGAGTCAATCTAAACTTTAGTTTTCGAGGAAGAACATGGGCGAAGACTGAATCTCATATTCCCAAAGGGTACAACTAGACGATAACAAATTATTGAGCATGGGTCAGATTTACTTAAGGGTTTAAAGGTTTAGGGGTTAAATGGGTTAGGGTTTTAGGGGGTTAAATGGGTTAGGGGTTAAGGGTTTATAGGTTTAGGGTTTAGGGGGTTAAATGTATTAGGGTTTTAGGGGTATAGGGGGTTAAATGGGTAAGGGGTTTGGAATTAGGGTTTAAGGGGTTAAACATTTAGGGTTTAGGGGTTAAATGGGTTAGGGTTTTAGAGGTTTAAGGGGTTAGGGGATTTAACAGTTAAGGATTTTAGGGGGTTAGGGATTAATGGGGTTAGGGTTTAGTGGGTTAAATGGGTTAGGGGTTAAGGGTTAGAGGTTTAGGGTTTATGGGGTTAAATGGGTCAAGGGTTTAGAAGTTTAAGGGGTTAGGGGATATAGTAGTTAAGGATTTTAGGGGTTAGGGGTTAAGGGGTTAGAGGTTTAGGTTTTAGGGGGTTAAATGGGTTAGGGGTTTAAGGTTTAGGGGGTTAGGGGTTAATGGGGTTAGGATTTAGGTGGTTAAATGGGGTTAGGGTTTAGGGGATAAATGGGTTAGGGTTTTATGGGTTTAGGGGGTTAAATCGGTTAGGGGTCGAGAATTAGGGTTTAAGGGGTTAGGGGTTAAGGGTTTAAAGGTTTAGGTTTTATGGTGTTAAATGGGTTAGGGGTTTATGGTTTTAGAGGGTTAAATGGGTTATGGGTTAAGGGTTTAGGGGTTATGGGTTAAGGGTTTATAGGTTTAGGTTTAGGGGTAAAATGGGTTAGGGGTTTAGAGGTTTAGGGTTTACAGGGTTAAATGGGTTAGGGGTTTGGAATTAGGGTTTAAGGGGTTAGGGTTAAGGGGTTAAAGGTTTAGGGTTTAGGGGTTTAAATGGGTTAGGGGTTTAGAGGTTTAGGGGGTTAGGGGAATTATCAGTTAAGGATTTTAGGGGTTAGGGGTTAATGTGGTTAGGGTTTAAGGGGTTAAATGGGTTAGGGGTCAGGAATTAGGGTTTAAGGGGTTAGTCGTTAAGGGTTTAGAGGTTTAGGGTTTAGGGGGTTGAATGGGTTAGGGGTTTAGGGATTTAGGGGGTCAAATGGGTTAGGGGTTAAGGGTTTAGAGGTTTATGGTTTAGGGGTTAAATGGGTTAGGGGTTTATAGGTTTAGGGGGTTAAATGGGTTAGGGGTTTAAGGGTATAAGGGGTTAAATGGTTTAGGGGCTGGGAATTAGGGTTTAAGGGGTTAGGGGTTAAGGGGTTAGAGGTTTAGGGTTTAGGGGGTTTAAGGGGTTAGGGGTTAAGGGGTTAGAGGTTTAGGGTTTAGGGGGTTAAATGGGTTAGGGTTGGTTTAGAGGTTTAGGGGGTTAGGGGATTTAGAAGTTAAGGATTTTAGGGGTTAGGGGTTAGAGGATTTAGCAGTTAAGGATTTTAGGGGTTAGGAGTTAGGGGTTAGGGTTTAGGGGTTTAGGGGGTTAGGGGGTTAAATGGGTTAGGGTTTTAGGGGTTTAGGGGGCAAAGTTGTCGGAAAAAATATTTACAATGGACCTTATATATTTAAAATAAATTGTCGCTATTGCAATGCTAGTTGACCAAGTCAACTTTGACTTTGTAAAAGGGAAAGTAACCATTCCACTATGGTCTTTTCATATCCATCGGTATACTGATGCACATAACATGGATGTCGTTATAGCGACGTTGTCTTCTATTACTGTCATTATTGCGACACCCTATTCGAGTGGGTTGCAATAGCAATGTTTTTTTGTAGTATCGCAAGAGCGACAACACCGCCATCGGGGTCGCAAGAGTGACACCGTGTGGCAGGATTAAAAAAATTGAGAAAATTTGGGGAAATTTTTGAAAATACGTCAAAACTGTCGGAAAATTGACCATATGTACTAGTGTATGATATTTTTTGTCTTGGTATTGGGCCTTAGATATATTATTTTCATATGATTCTATAAGAGAAGCATTGCTCAGTTTTCCCCCTTGTGGAATTTTTCCCTAGCTTGGAGCCTAAATCTTTGTGTCTCTTGTTTCTTTGTGATATTTATGTTTTGCACATTTGTATAATTTCTTGTTGAAGAAGAAACATAAGTAATAAGAAGCCAACTAACATTCACATGTAATTATCAAGTTAAGAGAAATCAAGCATCATCTTCATTACACTTGGTTTCTCAACATTGTATCATAGCTAAGGTGAAAGGAAGGCAACTTGAAGATCACAACTTGTTGGCATATTTGAAGACACTCTTACAATAATTATCTCTCTCTCTATAAAAGAAAATAAAGAAGGTTTGAAGATCATTTTTCCGATGACATCCTCATAGCATCCGTTGCTCTCTTGAGAAAATTGTTAAAGGCTCTTGGAAATATCATCAACTTTGGCTCACTCAACAATTATCTTTCTCACTTATCAACATTCTTGAAGACACTCTTATCATAGTTTCTGCTTATTTGACAAGTAAGTACTCTTCTATAATCTATGTCTAATCCCCCCAACTTGATGACATCTCTTTGTAAGGAAGGCAACAAACTTGATGGAGATTCTAACTTCAAAGCTTGGAAAAAGAGAATTGATTTAGTTCTCAATGAAAATGAAGTCATGCAATTAGTTGATGGAAATGTTCTACTACTAGACAAGAACAAGCTCATGAATTAGCAAAATAAAATAAGGGAGAAATCAGATCTCAAAGGATTCTCTTTGAGTCTATCAAGGATCATCTTATCTATTTTATTTTTTTCAGATTTGTCTACATCCAAATAAGTCTATGATAAATTGTTCAAATTATATTTTTTCAATACTACTAGCTAGAAGATATCTCTAAGGAATCAACTCTATATAACAAGGTGTTGATGTCCCAAAATGACCATTCAAAATTATAAGGGAGACCACCATGTCGAGAACTTAAAGCATCTCCTTTTCCGTTTGGAATGGTAATTACAACTGGTTAAACTAGGTTCAATTAAATTCTCTTTGTCTCTGTTGGCTTAAAGTATGTCTTTTACTTTCTAATAGACAAGAGATATTGGATTAGCCCTATTGCTGAGAACATGCAAGAAATTTATCCTTAAACATATCTAGGGCTCATCCAATCCACAACTAAGTTTTGCCCCTGTATGAGGGGACTTATAGAAATGCATAATTAAATCTAAATGCAAATTTATGCTAATATGTAAGTAAATATAATCCTATCTCGAATTGCGAAAAGGGTAGCCCTTTCTCAATTAAAGAGCAGATGAACTAACTAATAATGGGAAGATGATTGTTTATAAGATTGAATCCATTAAATAATTTCCATCAATTAAATAAGTGGTTCATTTAATTAACGAAAGAGAAACCAAAATAGGAATGTAATTAAACAATAAATAGTTACTACCTAACACACTCCAATATCAATGGATTCAGATTAATTCTAACTCTATTATGCTCCTATGGAACTTCAATATCATAAAACTAATGATAACACAATAGTGCTTAATATAAAAATCCATACACTATTTAGAACAAAAATTGCAATCAATTAGGGAAATTCTAGCAATAAAAGATTAACTCGCAATTCAAGCAATAATGCATTGAAATGAAAATTTATTAAGTCATACCAAAATTTCATTACAATTCTTGTCGTACTTTAGCAACTTCAAATCCTTGGAGAAATTTCCAACAGTAGTGCCAAACAAAGCTTCCCTTCCATAACTAAAAATGCTCCTTCTCTCTATAATTCACCTCACAATACATTGCAATAGTGCAATTTCACAATAAGAATATATCACAAAGTTTTCCTCTAACCTCGGATCTAGAGTTTTCCTTCTACCTATAGCTATAATATCCTATTATAGTAGTGCTTTAAGAGCCTTTATTTGTAGAGAAGAGGAACCCCTCATGAGTATTCTCTAAAAGTCATATTTATAATTACAAATGAAAACCATAATGAGAGAGTTGTGGGAGAAACATATTTGCTCCAACAATTTTGATTGGCCAAAATTCATTTTCCTCTTTTTTTGGAGAAATTCCATTGTTTTAGATATTCTCTTCCGCATCCTTCCAACTGCTCTCCTGCCCAAAAACCAATCAAAAGTAAATTAAAATGCAAATCAAAATAAAAAATACCAAATCTAGAAACAAACATCTCTAATCAAAATTTAATTAAATAAATAAACAAATAGAAATGTGTGCTTCTCATTGATCCTTGGAAATATCTTGTTGGTCAAAGATAACATAATCGAATGGATCTACAATCAACATAGGATTTCGGAAAATGGAAATGGAAAAACTAAACTCAAAAAATTATTTTTGGCTACAAGTTCAGAGCTTAATTTTCTGCTACATTTTAGACTCAATTAATGACCAAATCTGTTCATGTAACCACTTCAGAAATATTCTCCATGTTTATATCTATCTAATGAGCCATCCTGAGCCTCATTTGGACAAGTAAAACTAAACTTATGAGCCTCCCAAGTTGAAGTGTCAAAATTGTCAGAATTGTAGAAAAAATTATGCTTGGGCCAAAATTAGGAAAACTGTAATTAAAAATTTTAGTCTAAAATTTAATTAAAAACAATTCTAATTAATTGTAAATTAATTACAATTATTTCAATAATATAATTTAATTACAATTATTAAACTACTTAATTAAAATCATTAAAATCATATTATAATTACAAATTATGAAAATTAAATTAATTAGAATAATTAAAATGTTAAAATAAATTAATTTAATATAAACATGGGACATGTGTCATTGTTCAAGTAGATATTTGGCTCCATTACCAGGGATCAAAGTGGTTATTTGGGAACTCTTATTAAGAATCCTGAAATGAATAAGAGGAGGAAGACTTTATTATGAAGTGGGGTTGAAATGGCACTAAGAAATGGTACCCAAAGGGGGCTTCTAATTTAATTTTCCCTTAATTAAATTGGAAGAGAAATTGTAATTTCATCTCATGACAACCTGTATTAGTTAATTGAGTTAGGAAGAATTATTTAGCTTAGGAAATTCGAGTTTAGCATCAGAGAGGAGGCATGTAGAGTTCTCCCATGATTTTAGTGGGTCCAGTTACATTTATTTGTGAGTTGTAATTAGTTAACTCAATTAATTGAGTTAAAATCAGTTTAACTAGTTCTAACTGAGATATGAGCTAGTGATAGGTCCAGTGAATTAAATATGATTTAATTCACAAGTAGTGGTCAATCAGTTAACTGAAAATTCACTATAAATTGTTGTTGCATGTCAGTTCTAAGGACATGCTAAGAATTGGTTAAGCCTTATGGGACTGATTTTGCCTAGATTAGAGTGACACGGTTAGCAGAGTGCGAGAGTTTCTTAGTGAGAGAAAAGCATTGTATTGTTTCATGGTCTTGAATTTATACAATATACAAATAGCAGTTTTGAACAGTTTCTTTCCTCAGATACATTTTGTGTTGTGAGATTCATTATTTCTTTCTCTTACTTGTTATGTGATTGTGCGATCATATTTGGTTTCCGTAAATTGTAGAAGGATTCAATATTTTGTTTTAATACATTAAAAGATAATATTGAATCCCTTTGAATTATTTCTACATGGCATTAGAGTGCCAGGAATCACAATAGAAGAGAATAACCAAAGCTTTTTTTGAACAGGGACATCGAATTTGTAGATTTATTCTTCAGGACCCAACAACAGATCAAGATGTCTTTCAATGGCTTGAGAATAAAATATGCCCTTGTGGGAAATTAAAATTACATAGCAGGGAAGGAAAATATGGAGGAAGTGCTAGAGGACAACATACTGAAGGCATTCATTGACTGTGATATTCCCCAGCCCACAACAACATATGCTCAACTTCTTGATGCATGGAAGAAGAATGTATCAAATGTGAGAAGGATATTGTTAGAGGGAGTTCGAGATCATATTGTCTCGAGTCTCCATGGGAAGGTGACTCCATATGCTATGTGTAAGGCCTTGAAAGATCTGTTTTAGAATAGTAGCGACCACAGGAAGCTGGCGCTGAAAGACAAGCTCAAAAAGATCAAGATGGAGAACGGTGACACGATCCAAAAATACTTGATGAAGTTCACTCAATGTCAAGATGAGCTTGGAATTTTTGGGATAATAGTTTCCCAAGATGATTTGGTGAGCCTAGTTCTTATAGGCCTTCCCAAGAGTTGGAATAGCTACTAGATTATGTGAATGGGAGGGAGAAGCTACCATACTGAGAGTGATTATGGTCTGACTTGGTACAAGAAGAGATTAGGCAGAGCACCAGAGATGGATCCTCATCAAATACTGATGATGAGGTAAATTTTTACTTGGATAGAAATGTGAAGAAAGGAAAATGGAAGGCATCCCATTCCAAATCAGATTCTGGCAAGGGAAGCAAGAAGTGAGACTTTTCAAAGGTAAAATGTTTCAACTTTCATGAGCATGGAAACTATGCCACAAATTTTCCATAAAAGAATAATAACAAGAAGGCTTCATGAGGAGCAGTAGGTGAAACACTTGCTCAATAGTTCGAGTTGGATTTTACTCTCATAGGATGCATGGTGTCATCGGTGATGGGTTCAGTGTGGTACTTGGATAGTGGAGGTTCATTCTATATGACCAGCACCAAAGAATTCTTCAGTAGCTTGGAGGAGAAGGATCTCCAGAAGCACATCGAGATGGGTGACGACGAGAGGTATAGCGCTACCTGTGTAGGTACAATTACCTTTCAGAGGGAGTCAGGTAATCCACTCACATTAAAATATGTCATGTATGTTCCTAGTTTAAAGAAGAATTTGGTTTGTTGCTATGTTGAAAGATCATGGATATGATATGATATTTAGTGAAGGAAAGGTGGTACTTCATCACAAATCCATGGGAAAAGTGAAAAATATTGGGGTTCGAGTAAAGAACCTCTACAATTTGGATGTAGAAGATTGTGCTACCTTAAGCATGAAAGCACATAAGGTGGAGAATCGAGACATCATTGAGTTATGGCACAGGAGATTGGGCCATCGACACCACAACCCTTTGAAGATCATGCAAAAAAATTATACATGACTTCTAAAGGGTGCACTTGTGCAAAGAGATACATGCAAAGGGTGTACATTGGGGAAGTATACCAAAGCCACCTTTCACGATAAGGAAATTTGAACCAAGGCGATCCTTAAGAGAGTTCACTTAGACGTGTGTGGATCGTTCTGGACAAATTCCACAACAAAACACAAGTATTATGTGATTTTTGTTGATGATTTTTCAAGAAAGTGTTGGATTTTATTCATTCATAAGAAAGATAAGATTGTCTCCAAGTTTTGTGAGTTCAAGGAATTTGTCGAGAAAAATACAGGGAAGAAGGTGAAGGCTCTGAGGAGCGATAATGGTGGAGAATACATCTCTAACAAATTCAAGAACTTATGTTCCTTAGAAGGAATTCGAAGAGAATTGATAACACCTCATAACCCACAGTAGAATGGGGTTGCAAAAAGAAAGAACATAACTATTGTGGGATAAACACGAGCTATGTTACATGATCAAGGCCTACCATTGCATCTGTGGGCAGAAGCATGCAATACATCATTATTTTTGTAGAATATAAGTCCTCATCAGATACTTGGGATGAGTACAACAGAGGAGGATTTTTTAAGTAAGAGACCAAATGTGTCATTTTTTAAAAATTTTGGTTCATCTATTTATTGCCATGTGACCAAACATGCCAGGAAGAAGCTAGAGCCAACAACAAAGTTGGGGATATTTTTGGGGTACATTGATACATGTCACAACCATTGGGTGTAATTTCTAGAACACAGGATGACAGTGGTTAGAAGAGATGTGAAATTCGATGAAGAGAAAGCCATGTGTTTGTCCCTTAAGAGGCAGTTTGAGTTGCATGCAGTTGAGTAAATCTTGGCTCAAAAATAATAACCTCGGGATGTGGAGCAGCCAAAAGCAGAGGAACAAAGAGTGGTAGAAATAACTCATGCAGATTCATCTAACAAATATGGAAGGAAGTGCACCAGAGAGGCTGGAAAATTATTGCTAGATTTGAGAGAGAATGTGGGAGCACCCACCTCACAGCGCAGGCAGAGAAGGTCCCCAGAGCGGTACACTGGATACATGGCTCTTATGAGCGAAGGTATTGAGATAGAACCATCCTATTTTCAGGAAACAATGTAGCAACCAATGTGGGTTGATGCCATGGTTGAGGAGTATGACTCCATTATCAGAAACAATGCATGGAAATTTGTCCCAAGACTAGAGGGGAAGTCAATTGTAGGATCTAGGTGGGTCTACAAGGTGAAGTAGGCAACATATGGGAGTGTGGAGAATCATAAGGCCATATTTGTGGACAGAGGGTTTTCTTAGGTGGAGGGGATTGATTATGATGATAATTTTTCACTAGTTGCAAGGTACTCATCTATCAGATCCATCCTTGCAATCTTAGTGCAGATGGGATGGTAGATACATAAGATGGATGTAAAGAAAACATTTCTTAATGAAGTAATTAAGGAAGAGGCGTACATTGAGCAACCGAAAGATTTCGAGACCTTAGACAAGGAGTCACATGTGTATGGAATCAAGAGATAATTTTATGGCCTAAAGCAAGCACCTCGTGCTTGGTACACTAGGATCAACCGTTATTTCACTGGGTTGGGATTCACCAAGAGAGAAGCGGATGGTAAGCTTTTGATTTTTGTACTTTATGTCAATGATCTAATACTGACAGGTGATGAGTAGCTCTTCAAGTCTTACAAAGAGGATATTGCAAGGGAATTTGAGATGAAGGACATGGGGCTCTTGTACTATTTACTGGGATTGGATATATGGAAAAGAGATGGGGAGTTATATGTATCTCAGGGAAAGTATTCCAATGAGATCCTTAGGAAGTTCCACATGGAGGGCAGCAAAGCCATGGAGACTCCTCTAACAGGAAACTAGAGGGAGGAGGATGCTACTTCAAGCGAAGTAGTGGATACTACTATTTACAGGCAGCTTGTGGGTTCACTCATGTATTTGGTGAACACACGACCAAACATATGCTACGCAGTTAACCAACTTATTCAAGCTATGGTTAACCCTACCAAGATCTTTTCGAAGGCAAACAAACATGTGTTGAGATACCCCAGAGGCACTACAGAGTATGAGCTATGGTATAGAGGAACAAAGGGAGTGAAGCTTCAAGGCTTCACTGATGCAGATTTGGCTGGGATTCCATCCAACAAGAAGAGCACATCAAGGGGAATCTTTAGCATAGGATCATAAATATTTTCTTGGTACAACAGGAAACAAAGATCAATTGCACTCAGTTTAGTGGAGGCAGAGTACATGGTGGCCAGTGAGGCAGCATGTGAGGCCATATGGATGAGGAAGATACTTTTTGGTTTGTTTGGTTGATAGATGGATCTGAAAGTGATACATTGTGATAACTAGAGTTTCATCAAACTCTCGGTTAACCCAATTTTTCATGACAGGTCCAAGCATATTGATATATGGTATCACCATCTCAGAGATTGTGTACAGAGGTAGATTATGTCATTAGAGTACATTCCCACGAAGTAGAAGGATGCAAACATCTTGATGAAAGTGCTGACAAGAAGAAAATTTGAGTTCCACAGAGACAGGATTGGGGTAGCAGATAATCCCTTTCTTGTTGAGAGGGATCGTTGAAATGGCACCCAAATTGGGCTTATGATTTAATTTTCCCTTAATTAAATCGAAAGAGAAATTATAATCTCATCTCATGACAACTTGTATTAGTTAACAAAGTCTGGAAGACTTAGTAATCTCATGAAATATGAATTGAGGGTCCAAGAGGAGGCATGTAGAGTTATCCTATGATTTTAGGGGGTCCAGTTACAGTTGTTTGTGAGCTATTATTAGTTAACTCAATTTATTGATTTAAAATAAATTTACTTGTCCTAAATGGGAGATGAGCTAGTGATAGGTCCAGTGAATTAAATATGATTTAATTCACTAGTGGTCAATCATTTAACTTATAATTCACTATAAATAATTGTTACATGTAAGTTCTAAGGAAGGCTTAGTTGAGATTGAGGTTAAATGGAAGATAACTATTAGTTGTATAGTTAGAAAATTGTACAGGTCATGTATGAGGTCATCAGGAAGCCTTGGATGAATTACACAATCAATTCTTGGCAATTTCCTATTTAATAGGGCCACAATTCCCCCAATAATATGTAATCAAGGTAGGTCAAATAGAGGTTGAGAATTGGTTAAGTATTGGACCGATGTTTCCTAGATCAGAGTGAGACATTCAATAGAGTGCTGAAGTTTCTTAGTGAGAGAAAAGCATTGTATTGTTTCATGGTCTTGACTTTATACAATATACAAATAGCGGGGTTTTGAGTAGTTTATTTCCCAAATACATCTTGTATTTTGAGATTCATTTTTTCTTTCTCTTACTTGTTATGTGATTGTGCGATCGTATTTGGTTTCCGCAAATTGTAGAGGGATTCAGTATTTTGTTTTAGTACATTACAAGATCAGATTGAATCCCTCTGGATAATTTCTACAAGTGGGGGGAATAAGTGGAGTGGGAGCTATAAGGGCACATGGAGGGTGAAGGAAGGAGGCATAAGGGATCAAAGGTAAATGAAATATATTGGATATCATAGTTTGTGAATATTGGAAGTTCTTAAGAGAAGGCCCTGATACCATAAGTCCTAAGGTTCCGATATGGCATTGGGCATCAGAGGAGAGAGACATAAATGATATTGGAGGAGAGAGAATAAGCTATATTGGAGGAGAGAGAATAAACTATATCGACAATTTTGATACGGGGGGTTTTAATATCATAAGTTTTTTTAATGTGTGCCTCTGATACCCAACATTTTCCTATAGGAATTATGTGTTGAAGTATGGTTTGAGTGTGAGATATAAGGTGAAGCGGAGCCCACATAGAGTGGGTCCCTTCCAAAATAAACTACAACTGCTTGGTATTAAAAATATGACAAAATGAACTACAACCACTTTTCATTTTTGAGATTTTAGATCTCGTAATTTCTTTTAAAATTGGGATTTTAATTATAGACTCACGAAATCCGAAAACACGATAATTTTAATTTTTCTACAATTTGGTTGCGGTGATTTTGTAGGACCGTTAGTGAAAATTAATTAATTAGTAATAATCAAGTAAGAATTAATATTTACAAATAATTAAAAAAAAACTAAAATAATCTACATTATGTACATTTTTTTAGCTCCGATGGTAAAAATTATCAAACTTCGGATGAACACCATTTTCAAACCGTGTAACCAAATGAGATGAAACAAGAACTGATGGAAAGCCTGTGAAAAATTGAACACAATGAAGTGATCAAAAGAAGAATCCAAATAAAATAAAAATTTGGCAAAATTGTAGGACACTTAACCAAAAGAAAAATATTAAAAGGTGATTTAACCAAAATTTACAAAAAGGGTCCCCATTATTTGAAATAAATAATTCAAAAATGGGGGGGGGTTGAGTTTTCACCTCAACAATTGCGACACATAGGGAAGAATCAATTATCCCTGGAAAAAATTGATAATGAACTCCGCTTTACCCAAATGTTAAAAGTGAGGAATTCATAAAACCATGAAACAATAAAACATTTCCAAGTAACCCATGTTAATATATCAAGTAATATAGGCTCAAAAAGATAAGTACTCAAATTGACTAAGTTTAGAATCATGAATCCAAATTTTAGAAAAAAAATTATTTTAAAATTACCTCGTATTAGAAATAGAAGAGGGTACAATTAGGAGTTTTTTGATAAAGTATATATCCATCGTTGTGAATGGTCTCTGACATCACTTCGCTACTAGCGAGCTTGAACAATACTCCAATGGAGTTTTCTTTTATGCCATACAAGCATGGCCCCACCGCTAGCGAGCGTCCATAGCCTCGATGGGTTTACTTGTATTTCCCATGCTTCCTCTTTTAATCACCCTTTTGATAATTGCATTTTCGAGCTTTATTTTATAATGTACCTGAGTGAAAGAGGTGGGATAGTAATAGAGACTTATGCTAATAGATATAATACTTCCAGAACGTTGAATCCAAAATTATTTCATTGCAACTATCAATCAGAGGTTTTTTATAAAATGGAGGGATGGGAGGACCCATTGAGTTAAAATCAGGTCAGTTATTTCCTTGAAAAGGTGAACTACATCACTTATAAAGGACACATGTTCCTCCATGAAAAATATTTAAAGCAAGAGGGATTTATGATTCCCTAAAGATATACCTTTAATGATAAATGAAATTCATTAAATATACAAAGTAGAGTTTTTCTATGTCTACCAACCAATGTTGGGGAAGGATAAATATTTCCACATAAATATTGGAGGTGTCACCAAAATCAAAACATAACTAATAGAAAAAGGTGAAAAAGAAATAAAAAATGAAGTGAAAGAAATCACCAAACTCCAAAATGTCAAATTGGAAAGGAAAAGCTGAAAGAAAAGCCACAATTAAAGACAAACCCAACAAGACTAATTATACAAATATCTCAACAAAAGAGTAAAATAATATAACCATGTGCATGTTCATTTTGTGTTGAGAATCTAATGAATTTTATCTTGCAGTGTTACAAGCAAATAGGCTCTGAAACTAAAAGGTGAATGAGTTCAAATTAAGCCCAAATGAAAAGTCTCTCATTTTGCAAATTTTAGTGTTCAATGCAAGAGTTGCAAAAAAGAATCTTAAAATTTTTATGATACAATCAATGCTAATGAAAAATAAAAAGTTCAGGAACTCCCCAATTTAGTTGATTTTGATGAGGATATTTACTACTCCTCAAAAATCAAAGGCAAATAAGGAGAATGAGCTCCAAATATGAGCCAACAGGGGTGTGAAACAAATCTTGAGGTCCTGCAAAACAAATATATATATATATATATATCAGCAAAAATTAAAAACAAAATTGAAAATACAATGTAAAGAATTAAAAAAGGATGACAATGGGCATATGAAACTTACCATTGGAGAATTTTGTTTAAAATTTTACCTGAAAGATGTTGATTTTATCCAATGAGAGATAACTTATTCTTTTGATTGGAATTAGAAGAATAAAGAATTTTAACTCTTAATGTAGCTTTCATTAGACCAAAATCATAACTTATTAAAGCTAAACTAAAGTAAGCAGTAAATCTAGGAAAATAATGATTCATGTTCAAGTTTGATTTATGATTTATAAATTGCAGCAACAATTATTCTCTTTGTCTTTTAAGTTTTCATATAAAATCCAATGGTTTCAATAACTCTCGAAAATAAAGTCCAAGTCCCAATCTATGTGATACATATGTATTTGGGGAGAGGACTTGAATTATTATATGATAACTATGGAGCGATATATAAAAAAAAAGAAAACCACAAGAGAATTCAAACACAGGTCACCCATGATCCATTACATTTTCAAATTATGAATTTTCTTGCAAATTTATGCATTATTGTTGGAACGGGGTCCCTTAAGACCGCAATTTTGATAAAAATATAGTATGTTTATAGTTTTGAGTCATGTGCACTAAGCAATGCACAGGTCAAGGGTCTTTCAAGCTGGTCAAAGCCCCTCATGAGTTGTAATGGGAAAAATGGTAGAATTAGGGGTCGCAAACCACAGTTTTCGGACCTTAGATGAGCGCAGGAAGATATAAATAGGAGTCTAGATTGATTCAAGTAGTTAAGTTGAAGAATTTTTGACAAGATTATGATTTTCAGCGCTGAAAAGCAAATTTTTCTGGGTTTAGAAGGCTCTTGTTAGCTGTGCGCGTGGAGACCTTAGTCCTGCTGTGTGCAGACCCCATTGGCGGTATACGCAGGTAGAACTGAAGTATTGTAAGGGTGTTATGAACTGTGAATGAATAAAGGATTGTTTTGGATAATTCTGAGTATCAATTGCATCAATATTTCGCTTTATGATCTATTTCTATGTATTATTTATGTTTACTGTGTTATATGTGTTTGGATCGGTCGCATAACTGTCTTTCTGCCTTATATGATCGTCGAATTCATAGATCTATTATTTCCAAACTTGAATGTTATGTATAAGACTATTAAATGGATTTTGGAGCCTTATCTGTGTGCACACATGATAACCTACATAAACTGACCTAGATATGCCTGGTTAGGGTTTTTGTTGCGAAGGCCAGTCCGCTATTATTATAGATCTAAAGACACCAATATCATTTAATTCTCTCTCAGGGTGTGGAAACCTGGTTCCAACACCCCCCCATACTGCTTCGGGTGAGACTTTGACGTGCGCAAGTAGGTCACTGTCGAAAGGGCCAGTAGTAAGAGGGTTTTGTTGGCTAAACTTAACTTTAAACTTGGGTCACTACCCCTCAAGCCTTGGCACATTGGGAGAAGGATGACTTCCCGACAACCACAACTAAATGCATCATCTGGAACAATTGGCATCTGATTATTGAACCCCCCATGGAGAAATACCCCCGCGCATAGGAAGGATCAGCTCTCCTGAAATTTGGAATCCCCCCTCCCCCCCACTGGACTTTTCAAATGCAACTTTGATGGAGCCTCCAAAGGAAACCCAGGGGAAGCCGGATTTGGGGGCATCTTTAAAGACTCCACCCGAAACCCCTTACACACATACTACGGAAACCTGGGGTGGGATAGCAACAAATCCACAGAACTGGAGGGGCTTATCCAAGGTATCCCCATAGCCATTGAGCTCATTTTTTTCCCACTGGAAATGGAAGGATATTCTCAACTCATTATCCAAGCTGCAACTCGCATCCTCCTTGGTTCTTCATCCACAAAGGTCTCCACGAGCTAGAGGCTTGCCAACTACCTCAATCATCTGGAACAACTGTTGTAGCATCATAATGCCATGACATTCCACCATGTTCGTAGAAAGGAAAACTTTGTTGTTTATCTCCTGGCCAACAAAGGAGTGGATAACAATTTAATGCTCTACCACTCTAATTTCCATCATATCCAGGACGAAATCCTTCGCAAGAGTTGTGTAACTCTCCTTCAAAAGGATTGAACTCCCCCGGATGTGGGTGAAATATCTAGATCGGGCGAGGACAACTCCTCCCATGCTTATACTAACGATGCCCTACAATGCCAGCTCCAACCTGATGTGGAACCTCAAGTCAGGGATAATCTTTGTCGGCACTCTACCACACCTGGCCTCTTTCCACACCAGATATCACATGCAGACACACTTGGAATGTCATGCTTTGCCTCTGTGCTCTAATTCAGTGTTGCACGCCTTCAAAAGGCATAGAGGCCCCTTAATCGGCCATTTCATTGCTGCTCCAGCCAGTCTCATGAGCTCTGCTACTGCTCCAGCCTGCCTCTATTCACCATCACGCTGCTACTCTAGCCTGACCCGCATGCTTCCATTGCCATCACTCCCCCTGTTGCGTGCTCGCCCTACTTGCGCGCCCCCCTGCTACGAGCCCTCTGCTGTGAGCCCCTCCCCTTGTGCTCCTCACTTCTGTGCGCTCCTTGCTGTGCGACCCCCTATTGCACGCCCCCTACTGCATGCCCCCTTGCTCTCAGCATTTCCTCTCAGTTGGCTCCCCAACCTGTGCTCAATAGCCTCTCCATGGCTTCGCGCCAACATCAAAATCCCATCAGGGGCAGCTACAAAGGGTGGCTCCCAGGCCACTCTCACCGTGGCCATGACCAGTTTCTGGAATCCAATGAAGACTCTACTTTGGGAAGCCATGAAATTTCGGCTACTCAAATGCCTGAAAACACTCAGGGGGAGATTTTTCTTCCTCCGGAGAAGCCTAAGGTAGAAGAGGCCGCAGAATATCCAATATTGCACAATCTGAGCCACCCACAACCCAGAAAACTGAATTGCTTCCAGTTCAAGAGCCTGCGGAGGAGGAGACATACTGTTGGATGATGGACTCGGATGGTGTCTGGACCAGATTTTATGATACTGAGTATCATGTTGCTCCCATCGTCCAAGTGGCCCCTCCAAAGCCTCCTCGTGAGCCATAAACTAAGGAGGAAGCCATTGAAAGAGAATATGGATGCCTAATTGAGTAGGAGAACCACGCGACTGAGGAAGATGAAGGAAATCCATGACTTCTCGGTAGCAAGGTTAATCTATGATTTTTGTCAACTCAGGACATACTTCAGTTATTTTGTTTTCATATGGGTCACTAAATATTTTGCAAAACAAGACTGTTTGACTCTCTTAAGGGGTTGGTTTCCTCCTATAAGGCAGCCCCAAACTTGGTTTACTTTGAAAACTTCCAAGGCATGGATTGGCTAAGTACTGCTTTCCATCTCTTCCCATAGACTCTTTAAAGTTTCTTTATGCTTTTAATATAGTTTAGCCTAACTTAAAAAAAAAAAAAAAAAAAATCATGAAAAGTAGAATTTGATTTTTTTTTAATAAATTGTAAGGCATGATCAAATGTATAACCAATACTATTACCATTATATTTTACCTTTGAAAACTGTCTTACTATTTCTGGTGGAGTATTGACAGATGTACGTCCAAAGATACAACTTCAAATTGGAAGTTTGAGAGGAGCCATTGTGATTACTTAAAAAATTTTAAATACAAAAGCTCCAAAAAACAATAAGTCGTCAAACCTCCTTCTAGTGAAAAAAATGATTATGGCCCAAAATGACCATTCAATATTATAAGGGAGACCACATGGTCGAGAACTTAAAGTGGCTCCTTCTCTATTTGGAATGGTGGTTCCAACTGGTTAAACTAGGTCTAGTCACCTTCTCTCTATCTCTATTGGCTTAAAGTATGTTTTTTACTTGCCTATAGAAAGAGACATCAGATTAGCCCTCTTGTTGAGCTTCGAACAGAAAGTGATCCTTAATTTGATCTAGGGCTCAACCAAACTGCAACTGAAACTAAGTGTTGCCCCTGTATGAGAGGACTTCTAGAAATGTAGAATTAAATCTAAATGCAAATTTATCCTAATATGTAAGTAAATCTAATCCCATCTCAAATTGGGTAAAGGATAACCTTCTCTCAATTCAAGAGAAGATGAACTAAATAATAAGTGGAAAAGGATTGCTTATAATATTGAATCCATACATTTTTCCATCAATTAAAGAAGTAGTTCATTTAATTAATGAAAGAGAAACCAAAATAGGAATGTAATTAAACAATAAATAGTTGTTGCCTAACACACTCCAATCTCAATGAATTTAGATTAATTCTAAATCTATTATGCTCATAAGAGTTAGATCATATGGAAATTAAATAGCATAACAATAATGATAAGAAAATAATGCTTAATCTCAAAAGCCATACACTAATTAGAACATAAATTACAATCAATTAGGAAAATTCTCGCAATAAAATATTAACTCACAATTCAAGCAATCGTGCATTGAAATGAAAATTTATGAAATCATACCAAAATTTCATTACATGTCTTGTAGTCCTTGAGAAGCTTCATCTCCTTGGATAAATTTCCAATAGTAGTGCCAAACAAAGCTTCCCTTTCAGAACTAAAAATGCTCTTTTTGTCCACAATTCACCTCACAATAGTAGTGCAAAAGCACAGTAAGCATAAATCATATAGTTTTCACCTAACCTCAGATTTGAATTTTTCCTCCTACCTACAACTATAATATCCTATTACAGTAGTGCTTTAAGAGCCTTTAGTTGCAGAGAAGAGGAAACCCCATGAGTATTCTCTAAAATTCATATTTATAGTTACAAATGAAAACCATAATGAGAGAGTTGTGGGAGAAACAAATTTGCTCCAACAATTTTGATTGGCCAAAATTCATTTTCCTTTCTTACTGGAGCAATTCCATTGTTTCAAATCTTCTCTTCCTCATCCTTCCAACTTCTCTCCTGCCCAAAAACCAATCAAAAGTAAATTAAAATGCAAATCCAAATAAAAAATACAAAATCTGAAAACAAACATCTCTAATCAAAATTTAATTAAAATAAATAAATAAAAATAAATATGTGCTTCTCATTGATCCTTGTAAATATATTGTTGTTCAAAGAGAGCACAATTGAATAGATCTTCAATCAACAAAGGCTTTGGGCAAATGAAAATGCAAAAACTAAACTCAGAAAATTAGTTTTGTTTGCAAATTCGGAGCTTAATTTTCTGCTAAATTTTAGACTTAGTTAGTGACTGAATCTGGTCATGTAACCACTTCATAAATATTTTCCATAATTTTATCTATCTAACGAGTCATCTTGGGCCTCATTTGGTCAAGTAAAACTCAACTTATGAGCCTCCAAAGTTGAAGTGTCAAAATTGCCAGAATTCTGGAAGTTTTCTGCTCAGGCCAAAATCAGAGAAAATTTAATTAAAAAAATTAGTCTAAAATTTAATTAAAAAATTTATAATTAACTCTTAATTAATTACAATTATTTCATTAATATAATTTAATTACAATTATTAAACTAATTAATTAAAATCATATTATAATTACAAATTATGAAAATTAAATTAATTAGAAAAATTGAAAAATTGAAAAAAGTTAATTTAATATAAACATGGGACATGTGTCGTTGTTCATTTGGCAATTTTGCTCCATTACCATGGACCAAAGTGGCTATTTGGGAACTCTTATTAAGGGTCCTAAAATGAATAAGAGGAGGAAGACTTTATTATGAAGGGGAGGAATAAGTCGTTGGGGAGTTATAAAGGCACGTGGAGGGTTAAGGAGGGAGGCATAAGGGATCAGAGGTGGCTGAAATATATCAGATATCAGAGATTTATTGAATATCTGAATTTCTTAAGAGATGGCCCCAATACCATAAGTCTCGAGGTTCCTATATGGCATCGAGCATCAGAGGAGAGAGACTTAAACGATATCGAAGAAGAGAGAATAAGCTATATCGGAGGAGAAATAATAAGCTATATCAGAAGTTTTGATATCGGAGAGTTTAACATCGTAAGTTTTTTTAACGTGTGCCTCTAGTATCCAACATGTTCCTATATGAATTATGTGTCGATGTATGGTTGGATTGTGAGATATAAAGTGAAGTGGAGCCCACATAGAGTGGGTCCCTTCTAAAATGAACTACAACTACATGGTATTAAAAATCTAGCAAAATGAACTACAACCACTTTGCAATTTTGAGATTTCAGATGTCGTAATTTTTTTTAAAATTGGGATTTTAATCATAGACTCACAAAATCCGAAAACATCATAATTTTAATTGTTCTACAATTTGGGTGGCAATTTTGTAGGACCATTAGTGAAAAATGAATTAATTAGTAAAAATTGACTAAGAATCAATATTTACAAATAATTTACAAAAACTAAAATAATATACATTTTATATTTTTTTTAGTCCTCGTGGTAAAAATTATCAAACTTTGGATCAACATTGTTTGCAAATCGTGTAACCAAATGAAATGAGATGAGAACCGATGGAAATCTTGGCAAAAATAGAATGCAATGAAGCAATTAGAATAAGAATCCGAAGAAAATAAAAATTTTGCAAAATTGTAGGACACTTCAACAAAAGAAAAATAGTAAAAGGTGATTTAACCAAAGTTTACAAAAAGGGTCCCCATTATTTGAAATAAATAAATAAAAAATGGGGGGATTGCGTTTTTACCTCAACACAAAGATTACAAAAGATGAAGGTGCGGCTTCATACTTTCTGAAAATATCAAAAATAAAATTCAACTTCAAGAACTTGGAGAAACCATATCTGGTTTTGAGTTAATCACTTCCATAATCAATGCTCTACCTCTAGCTTGGGATGGTTTTACAGGAGGTATCTTTGGAAGAAAATATACTCTAACTTTTGAAGAAATTTGAGCTCTATGTGTTCTAGAAGAAACAAGGGTGAAAGATAAATATGATAATGAAACCACTAATTAAAACTCTCAAGCCTTTTCTTATGTTGAAAATGGCACAAATAAAGCTTCTAATTTATTTTTCCCTTGAATTAAATTAGAAGAAATTGCAATTCCACATCATACGACAACTTGTATGAGTTAACAAAGTTAGTTTGAATTAGTTGGTTCATTTAATTCGAGTTGAGGGTATAACTTGAGTCATGTAGAGTGGTTACTACATTTTAGGACCCTGGTTGACTTTATTTTGAGTTGTAATTAATTAATTCAGTTTAACTGAGTTAAATTCGGTTAAACTAGTTCCAACTGTTGGAGGAACTAGTAGGAGGTCTAGCAGTGGAGAGTCATTAGGGGAATTTTGAGGTCTAAAATGGGCCTCCTAAGAAAAATTTACAACCAAAATAAAATTTATAAGGACCAATAAGATTCAAGATGATGATGTCAACCATGGGGGATGATTCACCATTTTTTAAGTAAAAGGGTAAAAAAATTAAAAAATAATAAATAATAAACCTACATTTTCAACTCGTATTTTTAATTTATCTCTCAAAGTTTTTATTCAAATTTCGAGCGGGAGTACTCGTTGGATGCTAAATTTAATTCCGCATCCAAGGAGTACCCATGTTGCATACTTTGGATGGAACCTGCTACACAAAAAATGAGAAAAATATGAAAAAATGTGATTGTAATTGTTTTTTTCATGTATTTCTCATTTTTCGTGTAGAACGATCCATTGAAAGTATGAAACATGGATACTCCTTGGATGAAGAATTAAATTTTGCATCCAACGAGTACTCCCACTCAAAATTTGAGTAAAAACTTTGGGAGATAAGTTGAAAATACAAGTTGAAAAAGTAGTTTTTTTCTTGTTTCCCTCTAAAATTTGATGATGTAATCAAATCTTATTTTATTATTTCCACTATTATTTTATAATTTCCTTCGGAGGCCCATTTCAGACATCAAAATTCCCCTAATGAGCTTCAGTGTTCAACCAGTTAACTGATAAATCAACCAAAAATCACTCATGCATGCAAGATCTATGAGTTACCCAGTTGAGATTAGAGTTCAAGGGTAGTGTACTATCAGTTGTATAATCATTCAAATTTTACAGGTGGTGCATGTAGTTAGAGGAAGTCTTATGATTGATTGTGTATTTGTGGATGAGGAATTTCCCTAATTAATAAGGGCTAATTCCCAAGGAAACAAGACAAGGAAATAGGGTCTTTGGCAAGCAGAAAATTGGTTAAGTATTGGACAACGCTTGTCTAGGAATTAGTGAGACAGATAAAGATAGTGTAAAGGTTTCTTAGGCTTGAGAAAAGAATTGTAATATTCTCATATTTTCTGACTAATTCAATATAGAAGTAGTAGGGGTTTTTAGTTGTGGTTTTTCCCAGGAAATCATTGTGTAATGTGTTGATTGAATTCTTTCTATTGTATGCTTTGTGATTTCACGATTGTTTAATTATTTCCATAGTTTGTAGAGAATATTCAAGTCTATTGTTTTAGTAAATTAAAATTAACAGTCTCAATCTACAAGTAATTTCTACATGGTATCGGAGTAGAAATCACTATATAAGAGAAGAATACAAATTTTTATTTACAGGAGGGAAAAAATAAATATACCCCAAAGAAAAAGAAATAAAACAGGAAAGTGTGCAAGTCCAAATGCCACTACTTTTTGCTTTGTTACTGATGATTACGGCAGAGTGTCAATAAATGCCATAATCCATGATAAGTTGAACTGCTTAATCTTGACTTGTCACGTTTCAATTTTATTGTGTACAATAGTCAATAAAGATTAGTCAGACAGTTTAATCCTGACTAATTACTAGATAGGTAGAGAATAAAGAGGATCTCATCAGTTTAATCTAAGCCCTCGGATGATATAGGGTAGATTTAGATAGTTTTTATTGCTTTCAAAAAACAAAGAATAAAATGTTCAAGGTTGCTAGCTCAAATGCACCTACAAAATGGAAGAAAAAATGTTAGATTAAAAGTTGGGTAGGTAGAAAGAAGTGGGAGAATCATGTAAATACTTTTCATCATGGAAAAAATCAATAATTTCCCATCCCCTATAGTTATTCTGCATTCTGGAATTTCAGTCAAAGAGGCTCAAAGCATTTCTCTGACTTATGTTGGGATCAGACCCAAGGCTCAATGACTGTTAAGTTAAAAATGTTGAATTCCTATGTTAATCCCTAGTTATCATCATTGAACCCTATATTCATCCATTTGCACTGCAAGTTCATAAGTAAAGACCTTTTTACTTAATGAAAAAGAAAATCCCCTTTGATTAATTCTCTTCATTCATAAAAGCATAAAAGCCCTCCAAAAATATTGTATTCTAAGTGAAAGTGGTCAAATTATAAATGATAAAGCTTTGTCTTTTTACATCATCACTTTATTTAGTCATATGAATATATTTTGGTGTTTTCATTATCCTATGTCATATTAACTTCTAACCTATTTATTAATTCTTTATAAAATACCTTATCCTATTATTATAGCTCATTTTATTTAATTATCCCAAAAACCCACTAATATAAGCTTTTTTGCCAAAGTTAATTACCCACATGTTTAAATAAAAACCCCCAATAACACCCACTTTGGCATAAAAATAACCATATGTAAATATCCTGACCTCTATAGTGATAGACATTTCCATAGTCTATAACTATATAATAAAAATAAAAACACAAAAATACTTTAGGCATGTTTTATATATGTCTAAGCAAAAAATATTTCCCCCATTATATTATTCTATCCTAAGTTTTATAAAGGTTGATCTTCTGCACCTTTAAAATACTTAAATACCATTTTCCCGATGTATGAAACCTCACGTTTTATACATAAATTAAGCCTTTGATTAATATAACCCACCTCATACGCATTTTACATCATATATAAACCTTTGATATTACTGCTCACTTTTACCTTTTACCCCGCATATATATATAAACATTGTTACAAAGGTTTTATATATAGTGCCGCTTATATTTACCTTTTGAAAACATATAAACCCTGCCCATGTATGATTTTAACCTTACCCATTTGATACACTTTGAAAGGTTTAAACGTATAATAATTTTCGCCAATATAAAGCTGCCCGGTCCCACCCTTCATTTGACCGCAATTTTCAAAGGCATCCCGACCGTTCGCTTGCTCTTTCCAGATCCGATGACTGACAATCAGTTTCATGCTCCCAAACCAATCGACCACTAAATAGCCAAATGAGCACGAAATGGCATGTTTTTCATTTACCGCCTCCCATGATGTGTCGTTTCCTAATATAACCACGTTCGTTTGGGGAGAAACCATTTACTTCCAAATATATAGTCCCAAAGAATACATCCTAGTCAGACTGGATAAGACCGTGGCTTAAGTATTATGTCCCAGATCAAAAGATCCAATAGCTAATGACGTGGAAACTTTTTCTATTTAAGAATGCTGAGTCAATCAATGAAATGTTACAGTTAAAATTTGACCAAAGGATAGTCCCATTATCCATAGAAGCATTGAATCAATTATATTTAGGGATAGATTTCCCCAAAAGATTTCCCAGTCATGTGGACATCCAAAAATTGAATCCTCCTTATTCCACTTCTAAGTTTCCAAAGGGTTCTAGGCATGTTATCTCAATGTTATCGTTCATCTTAGCATACTTCACTGATGAGTTCACTAATGAGTTTATCCTTGCATTTTTTTCTACATTGTCTCCTGGTCAGCCTCCTACTGTGATTTTTTATTTTGCCAGGTTTATTGCTGATTCCACACACCATTAGTTGACAAAGCTACCCATTGAAGGGGTATTTAGGTATTCTTCCTATTTATTCCATATGTTCTTATTCTCATAAGTAGATCACTTCCCTATAACATTGTAGAAAATGAATGTAGAGGGCCAACCTCTATCAGTTGTCTTCTGGACATCATTGTTGAGAAAGGAAGGGAATGAATACAATTTTACAGATTTCACAGATTTGTTTATCAAACCAGCCATGAGTTTGCTACAAAAATAAGAACAACCTAGAGTAAATGAATAGATGAAAAGAATATTACAACTTTCAGAAGAATGTAAAATGGGAGATTGGTATTTATATGAGAATCACACTGAATTAAGAATCTTTGGATCCAATTTGCTTCCATATAAGTTACCCAAATTTTTGACTATCAGAGTCTTTGCTCTAGAATACTTGAGATGGGTATTAAATGCTGATGTTATCCATTTCATGGCATCCAAAAACAAGACACATTTTAAGCTAAAAAATCAGATTGGTCCATTCATAGTAAATAACAGGGATGCTGAGAAAGAAATAGAAAATAGATTATCAGAGATGAAATTTCAAGTGAGTTTCCCTTGGAATTATGATCCCCAAGGCCTTTTGAACAGTATAAGGATTAAAAACAAGATGCCTCCATTTATACATGATCCAAATCCTGATGAAAAAATTTCCAATCAAAAAGAATGGACAGAAAATACATTGGTAGATGTAACTGTAAATACACAGCCAACAGGAAAAAAGGATACCACACTTGCTGTGGTAACTCCTAAACAGCCAGAGATTTCAAACAAGAGAAGCAGAGATGAGGGTGCCTATACAGTAGAAACCAATTCAGATACCAAGTTCAAACTCATCTACTAAAAGGCTAAGATTTGGTTCCATATGAAAAGAAAAAATTATTGAAGTTGAAGATGAACCAGAGGTTAGTAATTATTAGGCCACTACAATAATCAAAGAGACTTTGATAGATATTGAAATAGAACAAGCAACATCCAAAGGAAAAGAGACCCAAATGATTGAGCAACAGGTGAACATGGAAACTTCTTCTTCTCAAACAATAGAAGAAAAAAATTTGGATATTAAGGACAGGTATAAGCAGATTAAAAAAAGAAATGTGGATATTAAAAGTGAGATTTATTCTCAATTTCTCAAGCAGAAGCCAAGAAATCATGATAGATTGCTTACAACATTTTATTATTTTTCAAATAAAATGATCATGTCCTATTTACAGCCTACTACTTCAACCCCTAAAACAGTGATTGATTACAAAAAGATGGAATTTGAAGTAGATACTAAAAAGGTACATGAGTTGGATGAGATAGAATTCCATCGACATAGTTGAGAGATGTTATATTCCACTGTGGTGACAAAGGCCATGAGTGTCAACAATTTGTAAAATACTATTATCAATCTAGAAGATCAGATGAAGCTTGATAAAGGCTCCTTATATGCAAAAGATCTAAGGATCAAGGCCTTAGAAGATTTGATTTTACAAAGAGGAGTTGACCCATCTAATATACAAGTTGTTGAAGTATTAATCAAATAGAAAAATGATGATATTACTGCTTTTGAGGAAACAATTAAAGCTTCCTCAAAGTGAGCACCCATAGAGCAAAGAAATACTTTAGGAACATAAAGAGAAAGAAGATATGATGCAATTGATAGTAAAACTTACTGCCCAGATTAAATATATGGAAATTCAATTAGATACACTTTTGAAAGAAAAGGAAACTGTGAAGGAAACTAATGCTTCTACTATTCTCACAGTTATTCCTATTATTACAACTACTATTCCTTCTACATTGGGAGAAAAATTAGCACCCAAAGAGCCACTGGAAACTACAGTGTCAGTAAAATCAACTACTACTTCCCAAACAGAATCTTCAACATCAGAGGTGCAGAAGACAAATGATGCAGGGAAAATTGTCAAAGCAATGGAAGAAATGACATTAAAAACCAATGAAATTAATGTCTTGAAGAAACAAATTCAGATTATGGAGGCATCCAATAAAGCAGCATTGATTAATGCCAACAATTATGAACAAAAAGCTAAAATACTTAAAGAGCAAGTAAAAAGCCTTCAAAAGGATTTGAGCTTCACTACACAGTTTCTTACATGAGAAATCACTTATGGACCAACATTATTGAGGCCATACATCTTCAATGGCCATCAATTCAGATAATTTATGAACAAAGAGATCTCCTTTTTGCAGCTCAAAGTGAAATACAAAGGACTATAGAAGAATTAGCAGACAAACCAGCACAGGCACAAAGGCTAATTACCTTCTTAAACAGTAAGAACAAGACTGAGCTAGAGGAATTGAAAATACAGGACATGACAGAAGCTATATTGCAAATCAAAAAGATATTGACAAAGAAAACTTTGATGAATAAATTGAAAGAAAAATGTGATGCTATGAATTTTTCCGTTACCAAGTTTTTAGCAAAGTATACTATGTTAAGGCAAGCAGGCATTCCAGACATACATGTATTCAATGAAAAGTTAATGGACTAGAAAGAATATGATAAGAAAATCAGAGATCATGCCAAAGAACAAGTGAATAAGAAACTGCCACAGGGATCTCCAACAGGAAAAGTTATTCTCCAATACGTTGAAGATTTATTCTTCCTTCAGAATGAAATCAAACATTTGTTTGTAATTAAGCCAAATTTTGCTAAGTACACTGAAGCCGATGAGAACTATAGAAAACTCAAGAGTGTGAAGATTCTAGATGCTGAATAATGGCAAACCTTCAGAGATTTATTATAGTAGCAACAAAGCAAACAATAGAAGTCAATGCAAATGAAGAAATCAGCTTGAGAAGAAAACAAATAAAACAATATTTGTTTTTTATTTTTTACTTTTGAAAAATATCTTTTCACAGTAGTCAGAAGTCAAAATATCAGGTTAAAGAGTATCATGGTGAAAGGCTAGAGTTTATGTGTATCAGAGAAAGAAAAAACAGTCAGCTGATTTTTGACTTTAGTAATTTCCCTTTTTACAGCAGTGACATGGTGAATAAACAGTGTTAGAGAGTATTAGAGATAAAGTACAATGGTCAAATAGTATAATTGAAAGAGTATCAGTGAAGACATCTTCCAAAAAGATATTTTGCAATATGCCAGCAAGCATGTACATCTATTCAAGAAACAATTTTTTTTTTTAATATTAGCTCTATTTTTTCTAGATAAGAGGACATCTTGCTACGGTTGTTAAGCAGCTGTCTCTCTTAATATGTAAAGATATTTTTATTTTCCTAGAGTTATTCATAGATCTCTCTAGGATATTTGTAATAAAAATTTGTATAAATACTTCAGTTTATGAAGTGTTTAGTGTGGAATAAAATTGCTGAGAATATTATAGACCTTTTTGCTGATACATTGGAGGCTCACATGTGTTGATTTTAAGGCAGCAGTTTGGAAAATAGCCAATCGGACTTCATAATTCAGGATTCATGCGATAATTTTAAGAGTAAAGTGCATCTATCTTGTCATTGTTTCTTTTTTGAGTTACATACAATTCCATATATGTTGTTCAATCTTAATGATTAATTAGGAGTATTACTTCAGGATTAGTGTAAGAACTCCCTATCTTAACTACTTAATCATATACATATTTTCTACTGATTTCCAGATTTAAGAAATCTTAATTGCTCCTAGTCCTATTTGACCCCTGCCTCCTTCCTCTTTTTCCGGATCAAAGGATCCTTCATTTCCTTTTATCCCGAAGCAAGCCATCTCATCAAAACAATCTATCCAAATCTCTGAGGGTTATTTACCTTGCCCTAAATACACTAGCATCCTCTTGGCCTTGCCTTCTAGTGTTGCTTGCTAGACTTTGACTCCATAGCCTAATGGACTAGTAGATCCCTCTTTAATTTGTCTTCAAGTAATCTTATTTCCCACCAAACATTTCAAAACCAAAATCAAATTGAACTATCATAACTAGCCTAAAACATTAAATAAAAACAAAGTTAAATCATAAAGAGAGAGCCCTCTCTGAAATTTAGGAAGGCTAGATCTTAAATTTCCAAAGTAGGTTTGTGGTTACCCCTAGTTTTCTTAAAAACTGAAAAAATCCAAAAGCGCACAATATTTAGAAATTACTAGGGTGATAACATACTGGCGACCATACTAGGGATCTAACCAATCTCCATTTTTTTAAAATTAGTCTTAAAGGAAGGGTATTCATAAATAGTCATTCTGGCTTCTAGGAAAACCTACTATACCAGGTCTAACTCGGATCCTAAGCCTGCAGTTATAGTAGATAACCTAGAACAAATTGGAAAAAACAAAAAGAAAAAAAAAATTGCCAATTTAGAGACTGAGGTACCATTAAGAAAAGCTAATTCTTTACCCAAAGAATTAGTAAGCTTATCTGATATTGATTTTGATTTCAAGTTTGAACAATCATTGTTTAGAGTTAAATCTGAAACTGATTTAAAAGATACTGTAATAGATCATGTTTTTATTTCTTTCTTGAAAACAAAACAAAATATTATTGCAACAAAAATAAAATCAGATAAATCTGAAACTCAAAGTCAAGTAGAAAGGATTAATGTTACACGGATTAAAGATATTGATGAAGCTATTAAATTAGCCCATTTATTATCTCAATTTAAGCCTCCAGTTTCTCAATTGCACACAACAATAATTCCAGCATCAGATTCAACTATGTATGTTGTCACTTCATTTTTAGACTCCACTGTCAGTTCATCCACAGAACCTTTTATTCCTGAGTTTCCTTTGCAGCCTAGGATATTATTTCCATCATACCCTCAATCCACTACATCCACTAGTTTTATAAGCACTACATCCTTATTTCCAAATAGTTCCATATATATACCAACATCTTTTCCAAGGTCATCAAGCATAGCTTTCAGCTCATCATCTATCATATCCAACACTGCTCCTATCATTACTGTTATATCTCCTAGTTCAGCAAAACTCCAAGCCATGGCTGCTAGGTATGCTCCTCTTATTTTACCCCAAAACCTCCATGATATGCCCCAAGATTATCAAAAAAATATACCACTATTTGATGGCCAATCACAATATACTGCTCAACAACATGTCATAAGAATAACAGATTATTGTGAAATCTATGAAATAGATGAATCAGATGTTAAAATGAGGTTGTTTGTTCAAAGTTTAACAGGAGAGGTTAAGAAATGGTTTAAAAATTTAGCTGCTGGTAGTATAGCTAATTTAGCTACATTCCATAGAGAATTCTTAAATAAATGGGAAAAGAAAAAAAAAACCCTTGCAAATCCTATCTGAAATTTGATGCTTTAAAAAGAGCTCCTAATGAATCTGTTCAGGATTACTGCACTAGATATAACAATGTTTATAATGCCATTCCTGTTGATCTTAAACCTACACCCTATTCAGTACTTCTTAAGTTTCCTGATGGATTTGATCCAGATATGGCTTACCAACTAAGAGAAAGGAATGTTAAAACATTAGAATAGATGCAATTAGATGTTGTTGGTGTAGAAATAAATATTCTAGCCAAAAAAGCTAGACTTAAGAATGAAAGGAGAGTCACAATCAAAGAAGAAACATCAAACTCAGATGGTAAATTTTACCTTTTTTCTAAAACTTTAGAAAGGGTGGTTGAAAGACTAGACAATATTGAGAGAAAACCACAATGGGATAATCAACCTCAAATCAGAAATCCCAACTTCAGAAAAAATAATAATCCTGGAAAAGGTAAAGAACCCTCTCCAGATCAAAACATTAGGCCCCCATTCCATGAGAACTATGCTAAAGGTTCTCAAAACAATGATGAAGATGAGGATGAAATCAATATAGTAATGGGGATAGATGAAGAATCACTCGGGAGGATCAAGAACTTTTTGAGCTTCAACAACTCAAAGTAGAATCTAGTAAATCCTTTGATTTCAAACAAGGTTATGACTTCGCTATTAATGAAATTCACGGTCATTATAACCTTAGAAACAGAAAAAACAATGAAACTTCTACAAAAAACAGCTCTCGAAATCAAACTAAAATGAATGTAGAAGCACCAAAAACAAAAATGTTGCAAATTCTCCCAAGGGAAAACAAGCAAAATTCTAATCCGCCCAGTCCCAAAAAGTCACCAAATCCAAAAATTGTTGATATCACTGAAGAAGTGGCCCAATCCTCCAATAATGCCCAAAAGTCCAACACTACCAAAGCCCCTAATTAAGCAAAATCAACAATTCCTGATCCTAAAAAGAATCCTGCCGATTCTAAATCAGCAAATCCAAAAATTGTAAATACCAAAGATTCTGCTGAAAGTTCAAAATCTGAAAAAACTCTTGCTACCCCTGAATCTATTCCTGAAAGGAAAACTAAAGACAACAAAAATCAAGAAACTCAGACTGAAAATAAAAAAACAACTCAAGATAAAAGCACAGCTATTGAAATTCATGAAAAACCCACTCAGATAATTGTCTCAAAATATGAACTCATTTAGATTAGTAAGTCTCAATCATCATTTAATATTCAATATGAAATAGCTAAGTCAAAAATACCAATTCCTTTAACAGAATTGGTAAAAAATAACTTATATAAATCAACAATTACTGAAACTTTGAATATGAATGATGGTGAAGATTTTATTAATTTAAATGATGATTAGCCTGAATTAATTTTTGGCCCTGATGTAAATGGTAAGCATTCAAATGGATCAGTTCCTCCCTTCTATATTAGTCTTACTATTCATGATCATATTTTACATAATGCAATGTTAGATTCAGGAGCTTCCCACAATTTAATGCCAAAAGCTATCATGGAAACCCTGAATTTAGAAATAACAAGGCCATACAAAAATTTATTTTCTTTTGATTCAATCAAGGTTAAGTGCATTGGATTGATAAAAGACTTATGTGTGAATTTGGTTCAATATCCTGGTAAAAGCATGGTAATGGATATTGTAGTAGCTGATATCCCACCAAAATATGGTATGCTTCTTTCTCGCTCATGGGGAGCTAAGTTGCAAGGATCTCTACAATTAGACATGAGCTATGCCACCATAACAGTGTTTGGACAACCTAAGAAACTTTATAGAGAAACTTTAATGGATACATGGTCAGTAATGCTGAGAGATCAATAAATTACCCAATTTACTCAACACCAACTGATCTTGATTCTTTCATTTTATGTAACTCTGATAATAATGAGATCCAAACTGAATTGATTGAAATAAAGCCTAAGCCAAACAATGATAATATTTTTCATCAAGCCCTTTGGCATTTATACTTTAATGGTTCATTGAATAAGTCAAGAGCAGGAGCTGGAGTGTGGATCACAAACATTGAGACCAGTCATTCAGAAGGACATGCCTTCAGACTCAACTTTAAATGCACCAACAACATGGCAGAGTATGAGGCACTTATCTTAGGCCTTCAAATCATCATAAATTTAGGAGGTCAAAGAATTTTAATTATGGGAGATTCGGAATTAGTCATTAAGCAAGTAAATGGAGAATATTCTGTTCATAATCCTAGATTAGCCAGATATAGAGATGCAACAATTGACTTGGTTAATTATTTACTAGAATGTAAGTTTGCTACTATTCCTAGAAATCAAAATTTGCAAGCACATTGCTTCGCAACTTTTGCTAGCACATGTAACTTACCTTTTCAACCAACACATAGATATACTGTTGAAGTTAAAAATAGACCCATTGTCCTTGATAATGTCAAATACTGGTAGATTTTCTCTGAAGATGAACATATTTACCATTTTTTGAATAGTGAGGATGAATTTCAAAATTGTATGATAGACACAGATGGTAATTTAGATTCAGAATGTAACATAGATTTAGATGTTAATTGTGAAATAAATAACATAGATGCACATAAACTTACCAAACCCACTGTATTTACTCAATCTGACATAGATAACTTAGAGAAGGTAGATATAGAGGAAATAATTGAAGATGAAATTGAGATATTAGATTTTTTTTTAAAAAAAATTACCTAAGGGTTTAACTCCTTTAGAGGACTTGTTTGATTCTAATGATGTTCCCAAAAAGCCCAAAATGGAACCAGTCAAGTCTGACATTGAAGAATGTAACATTTGGACAGAAACAAAACCAAAAATGATCAAATTGTCAAAATCTTTACCCCCTCAAGAAAAAGAAAAATACATGGAACTTTTAAAGGAATATCAAGATGTGTTTGCATGGAGTTATGAAGATTTAAAATCATATGACACAAACATAATTCAACATAAGATTCCTATAAAAGATGATTAGAAACAATTTAGACAAAAATTGAGGATTAATCTTGTCCTCTTACCTTTGATTTAAAAAGAAGTTAAATGCATGTATGATGCCCAAATCATTGCACCAATCAGATATTCTGATTAGGTTTCTAACTTAGTACCTACAAGAAAGAAAACTGGTGAAATCAAATTATGTGTAGATTTCAGGAATCTTAATAAAGTGTCATTAAAAGACAATTACCCTTTACCTAAAATGGACCATATTTTACAAAGGGTAGTTGATTCTTCTAGGATATCTTTATTAGATGGTTTTTCAGGTTATAACCAGATACTTGTTCAAAAAGAAGACCAACCTAAAACAAATTTTACCACTCCATGGGGCACTTTCATGTATGTGAAAATGCCTTTTGGTTTGATGAATGCTAGAGCTACCTTTCAGAGGGCTATAGACATAGCCTTTGCTAAGGAAATACATAAATTTTTGGTTATTTATTTAGATGATAGTACTGTTTTTTCTAAAACAAATAATGAACATTTGGATCATCTGAGACAAGTTTTCCTTAAATATAGGAAATTTGGTATATCATCAAATCCTAAGAAAAATCTTTTTGGACTAGAAGAAGGAAAATTACTTGGACACATAATTTCAAAGGAAGGTATTAGGGTAGATCCAACAAGAATAGAAGCCATACTGCAAATTCACCCACCTAGGAACATCAAAGAGTTACAAGAATTTTTAGGAAAAATTAACCTTTTGAGAAGATTTATTTCTAATCTAGTAGAAATCATCAAAGAACTAAAGAACATGTTAAAAAGGGACTCTATTTTAAAATGGACAATTGAAGTAAAACAATCATTCAAATCTATTAAACATTCTTTAACAAAAACTCCAATCCTAATTAGTCCAAACTTCAAGAAAGATTTTATAATCTTTTCATTTTCCTCAGAACATACCATAGCTGCAGTTCTACTGCAAAAAAATGACCAAGGTTTTGAACAGCCTATAGCATTTTTCAGTAAAACCCTTAGAGATGCACCTTTGAGATATAACATAATGGAAAAACAAGATTTAGCCTTGGTTAAAGCCATAAAAGATTTCAGAGTGTACATTCTTTGCTCCCACATTATTGCCTGTCCCTAATTCTGTAGTCAAAGATATTTTAACACAGGATGGGCCAGATGGAAGAAAAGGAAAGTGGATTTCCACTATCCTTGAATATGACATAGATATTAAACCAACCAAGCTCATAAAAGGACAAGGTTTAGCCAGACTGACGACTGAATCTAATTGTAATGCTTTGGATATAAATTTTATTGCCCAGATTGATGACCAGGAAGAGATGGCGACTCCATTGATCAGTGAAGCCTATCTAGAATCACCATGGTACTTAGATATTATCTTTGTACTTACAAATTTACAATCTCCTCCTGGATTAACTAGAACAAAAGCTAGATTCATCAAACTTAAAGCAATGAGATATTGTATTCTAGATAAAATTCTTTATTGGAAAGAACAAAGTGGGATTTTACTGAATTGTTTACTAGAATCAGAAGTTGACAAAATTCTTAGAGAATTTCATGTAGGTGATTGTCGAGGACACTTATACTGGAAAAGTACAGCAGATAAGATTCTTAGGGCTAGTTTCTACTGGCCTTCTTTATTTGCAAATGGGAAAAAATTCGTTACTTCATGTCACAAATGTCATATTTTTGAAGGGAAAAGGAAGTTGTTACCTTTACCACTCAAACCTATTTCTACTGAGATGCCTTTTCAACAATGGGGTTTAGACTTCATTGGAGAAATTCACCCTCCATCCTCTGGCCAACACAAATGGATATTGACTGCCACAAATTATTTCTCCAAGTGGATAGAAGCCATTCCTACCAGACAGTCCACTGATTCAGTCATTATCTCTTTCCTAGAAAATAACATTTTATCTAGATTTGGATGCCCACAGAAAATTATTACTGATAATGCAGTTGCATTTAAATCTAAGAAAATGATTGCCTTTTGCCACAAGTATCATATTACCCTAGGCCACTCTACTGATTATTACCCTCAGGGTAATGGCCTAGCTGAATCTTCAAATAAAATCCTTGTGACTATCATCAAAAAACTACTTGAAGAAAATAAGAAAACTTGGAATAAAAAGTTAGCCTATGCCTTATGGGAAGATATAATTACTACCAAGAAGTCAATTGGAACATCTCCTTACCAGATTATATATGGGATGGATGCAGTTTTCCCATCGTCTTTAGGTATTCCAGTCCTGAAAATGATCCAAGAATCACAGGTAGAATTCAATGATATACAAAGAAGGATAAATCAAACTATCCATCTGCAACAAACCAGCTAAGAAGTCTATGAAAAATCTCAAGTTATTCAAGAGAAAATCAAGAAAATCTTTAATAAAAAAACTAAAGAAGATGACTTTACCATAGGAGATAAAGTGTTACAATGGGATTCTAGGAGAGAAGAAAAAGGAAAACATGGAAAGTTTGAATTTATATGGAAAGGTCCTTATGTTATTTATGGGTACATAAATAACAATGCATTTTTTATCAGAAATTTGGATAGCATAGACATTCTAGAAGGACCAGTGAATGGTAGAATGCTCAAACACTATTATTCTTCTAAGTTAACTAACAGTTAGTCCCAATTTCCTTTTACATCATTGTAAGTATCCATTGCAGTTTGTAGATTGGAGTGGATGTTTTTTTTCCAAATTTGAAGCCCGGAGTGAAGGCCCTAAGCTTTGAAGAGTAAAATATCATAAGTATGAGTTGTTGCAGAAAACAGAAGACAGTTACAGAATCATCATGGTCAAAATGGAAGGCTATTGATCTTAGAGTTCTTAACACTTCACCAAGAAATGTCATCCCCATGTGAAGTCGTTGTTAGGGTCCTATAATTATAGGATTCATAATTTGGAATTGACTTATGATAGTCTGGTAAATATGTACATACTTTGCTTTCTACAAGTTGTTTTCCCATATTTGTAAAAAATATAAAAAAAATAGAAAAGCAAAAAGAGAGTAAAGTCCTAAAAGAAAATCAAAGGACTTGGAAAAAATAATATACCCCAAAGAAAAAATCAATAAAACATGAAAGTGTGCAAGTCCAAATGCCACTACTTTTTACTTTTTTATTGATGATTATGGCAGAGTGTCAATAAATTCCATAATCCATGATGAGTTGAACTGCTTAATCTTAACTTGTCATGTTTCAATTTTATTGTTGTATATAGTGAATAAATATTAGTCAGATAGTTTAATCCTAACTAATTACTAGATAGGTAGAGAATAAAGAGGAGCTCATCAGTTTAATCCGAGCCCTCGGATGATATAAGGTAGATTTAGATAGTTTTTATTGCTTTCAAAAGAATATAATGTTCAAGGTTGCTAGCTCAAATGCACCTGCAAAAATTGAAGAAAAAATGTTAGATTAAAAGTTGGGTAGGTAGAAAGAAGTGGAAAAATCATGTAAATACTTTTCACCAGGAAAAATCACTAATTTCCCCTCCCCTATAGTTATTCTGCGTTCTAGACTTTCAGTCAAAGAGGCTCAGAGAATTTCTCTGACTTTTGTTGGGACCAGACCCAAGGCTCAATTACTGATAAGTTAAAAAGTGTTGAATTCCTATGTTAATCCCTGATTATCATCATTTACCCCACATTCATCCATTTGCACTGCAAGTTCATAAGTAAATACCTTTTTACTTAATTCCCTTTGATTAATTCCCTTCATACATAAAATCCCTCCAAAAATATTATATTCTAGGTCAAAGTGGTCAAAGTATTAAATGATAAAGTGTTACTTTTCACATCATCACTCTATTTAGTTATATAAATATGTTTTGGTGTTTTCATTATCTTATGTCATATTAACTTCTAACTTATTTATTAAATCCTTATAAATTACCTTATCCTATTAATATAACTCCTTGTATTTAAATATTCCTAAAAAACCCACTAATATAAGCTTTTTTGCCAAATTTAATTACCCACATGTTTAAATTAAACCTCCAAATTACACTCCCTTTGGCATAAAACTAACCATATGTAAATATCCCGCACTCTATAGTGATAGACACTTCCATATTCTATAACTATATAATAAAATAAAAAGACAAAAAGGCTTTAGACAGGTTTTATATATGTCTTAAGCGAAAAATATTTCCCACTTTATATTATTCTATCCTAAATTTTATAAAGATTGATATTCCATGCCTTTATAATACTTAAATACCATTTCCCGCATTTGTTAAACCTAAGGTTAAAAACCTAAGATAATTTATCCTAAGCTTTTTATTTTGCCCTATGAATAAAACCTCACGTTTTATCATAATTAACCTATATTAAACCTTTGGTTAATACAACCCGCCTTACGCACATTTCACCATGTATATAAACCTTCATATATATTTCCACCCATTATTTCCCTTTGCAACCATATAACCCCGCCTATATATGATTTTAACCTTTACTTATGTGATATAATTTGAAAGGTTTAATTATATATTAACTATCCATGCATATGAAGCCGCCTGGCCCCACTTATGTTTACACCACAACTTCTAAATCCATCTCAACCCTTCGCTTTTAATTTGAAGATCCGATGGTTGAAAACCCTTTTCGCACTCACAAAATAAACGATCGACAAATATCCAAATGAGCGCAAAATGGCCGGTTTTCTCCTTACCACCTGCTGCAACGTGTCATTTCTTGATACGATCGCGTTATTTTGGAGCAATACCATTTACCACCCAAATTGAGCGCGAAACCCACTCGTGGTTTTCACATTTCCAAAACAAAAAACCGCTTTTGACACAGATTTGACCTGCATTTATTGCAATCTTTTAAAAGATTTATAATAACGTTGAAAGCTTTGTTATAACATTTATCAATGTTATTTGCACATTCTAGACTATTAAAAAACCCGCCCGACTATAAAGAAACTCATTTAGCTCAAAATTTGTTGAAATTTAACCAGAGAAAGCCCTGATTTCCCATTTTAAACTCAATTTCAACCAGCGACCCTTGTTTGAAGAATATTTTGAAGCCATTTCTCTACATCAGCATTGCAGGAACCATCAAATCATCAGAAACCCTTCTCAAAGCAACCAGATACCTAAAAATCAAGTATTTTCTTGACATTTGGCCTATAATTTCACGATTTCGACCACCAATCGAACCAATTAGAGATACCAAGATTGAAATTTCTCATTTGTTGCATTCTAAAACTTGAAAAAACAGGGCAATCCCTTGCCATTTTTTCTAGAAATTGCGATTTACTGAAAATATCATTTCTAAACCAATTTCTCAGTCAGAGACTCCTGAAAGAAAATTTCCACCGTTTTAAAGGTTTTAAAACTCACTGAAACCTTAAAACCCCTTTTTACAGTCCCACTCATTCAAAAAACCTACGTTTTCTGTCTTAAGCTATTTCCTGTGCCCTGAAAATTCCAAAATTGAGAATTGAATTGCCCCCTGCTATCATCCTTGCCCATCAAATTGCTCAATTACCCTTTGTTGAAGAAAAATCTTCTATAGCAAACTGTATAATCTTGTTATAGTTCATTCAAAATGAAAAAAAAGCAATTCACACCTAAGGCTGGAGGATAAAAGCCTGTTAAGCCTGGAGGGTGAAAACCTCCTAAAACTGATGCAGTAAAAGTTCCAAAGTCCACTCCTGTTATTTCTGCTAAGTCCACTATAACTGTAAATCCTCTTCAACCTCTAGTATCCACTGAAGAAGTCATCCCCTTGGTTGATGTAGATTACAAAATTGTGGACCCTCTAGTAGAATTCAATCTGTTAGAAGTACACAATTGGTGTTATGAGAAGTTTTTAGATAAAGAAGAAATTCCTCTCTGGGATACAAACTTACCTAAATATATATTCCCAGTAACTCATTCTGGCCAGGACCTGATAAGACTATGCCAAAAGTATTATGTCCTAGATCAAAGATCCATTGTGAATAATGACAGGGAAATCCTTTTTTCTATCACTGCTGAGTCAATCAATGAAATGTTGCAGTTATAGTTTGACCCAAGGGCAGTCCCATTATCCATAGAAGCATTGACTCAATTATATTTAGGGTTAGATTTCCCCAAAAGATTCATGATTTTTCAGAACTTCATGCCCAGTCATGTGGACATCCCAAAATTGAATCCTCCTTATTCCACTTCTAAGTTTCCAGATGGTTCTAGGCATGTTATCTAATGTTATCCTTCATCTTAAGATACTTCATTGATGAGTCTATCCTTGCATTTTTGTCTACATTGTCTCCTGGTCAGCCTCCTGCTGTGATTTTTTATTTTTCCACGTTTATTGCTGATTCCATACACCATCAGTTGAAAAAGCTACCCACTGAAGGGGTATTTAGGTATTCTTCCTATTTATTCCATCTGTTCTTATTCTCACAAGTAGATCACTTCCCTATAACATTGCATAAAATGAATGTAGAGGGCCAACCTCTATTGGTTGTCTCCTGGACATCATTATTGAGAAAGGAAGGGAATGAATACAGTTTTACAGATTTCACAGATTTGTTTATCAGACCAACCATGAGTTTGCTACAAAAATCAGAAAAACCTAGAGTAAATGAAGAGATGAAAATAATATTACAACTGTCAGAAGAATGTAAAATGGGAGATTGGTACTTATATGAGAAGCACACTGAATTAAGAATCTTTGGATCCAATCTGCTTCCATATAAGTTACCCAAATTTTTGACTATCAGAGTCTTTTCTCTACAATACTTGAGACAGGTATTAAATGTTGATGCTATCCATTTCATGGCATCCAAAAACAAGACACAGTTTAAGCTAAAAAATCATATTGGTCCATTCATAGTAAATAACAGGGATGCTGAGAAAGAAATAGAAAAAATATTATCAGAGATAAAATTTCAAGTGAGTTTCCCTTGGAATTATGATCCCCGAGGTCTTTTGAACAGTATAAGGATTAAAAACAAGCTGCCTCTATTTATACATGATCCAAAGCCTGATGTTGAAAATTTTTCCAATAAAACAAAATGGATAGAAAATACATTGGTAGATGTAACTGTAAATACACAGCCATCAGGAAAAAAGGATACCACACTTGCTATGGTAACTCCTAAACAGCCAGAGATTTAAAACAAGAGAAGCAGAGATGGGGGTGCCTATACAGCAGAAACCACTTCAGATACCAAGTTCAAACCCATCTACAATAAAAGGCTAAGATTTGGTTCCATAGGAAAATAAAAACTTATTGAAGTTGAAGATGAACCATAGGTCAGTAATGATGAGGCCACTACAATAATCAAAGAGACTTTGATAGATATTGAAAGAGAACAAGCAACATCCAAAGGAAAAGAGACCCAAATGATTGAGCAACAGGTGAACATGGAAAATTATTTTTCTCAAACAGTGGAAGAAAATATTTGGATATTAAGGATAGGTATAAGCAGATTAAACAAAGAAATGAGGAGGTTAAAAGTGAGATTTATTCTCAATTTATCAAGTAGAAGCCAGGAAATCAGGATAGATTGCTTAAAACATTTGATTATTCTTCAAATAAAATGATCATGTCCTATTTACAGGCTACTACTTCAACCCCTAAAACAATGACTAATTACAAAAAGATGGAATTTGAAGTAGATACTAAAAAGGTACATGAGTTGGATCAGATAGAATTCCATCGACATAGTTCAGAGATGCTATATTCCACCGTGGTGACAAAGGCCATGAGTGTCACCAATTTGCAAAATACTATTATCAATCTGCAAGATCAGATGAAGCTTGATAAAGGCTCCTTATATGCAAAAGATCTAAGGATCAAGGCCTTATAATATTTGATTCTACAAATAGGAGTTGACCCATCTAATATACAAGTTGTTGAAGTATTAATCAAACAGAAAAATGATGATATTGCTGCTTTGAGGAAACAGTTAAAGCTTCCTCAAAGTGAGCACCCAAAGAGCAAAAAAATACTTCAAGAACATAAAGAGAAAGAAGATATGATGCAATTGATAATAAAAATTACTGCCCAGATTAAAAATATGGAAAGTCAATTAGATATACTGATGAAAGAAAAGGAAATTGTGAAGGAAACTGATTCTTCTACTATTCCCACAGTTATTCCTATTATTACAGCTGTTATTCCTTCTACATTGGGAGAAAAATTAACACCCAAAGAGCCACTGGAAACTGCAGTGTCAGTATAATCAGCTGCTACTTCCCAAACAGAATCCTCAACATCACAGGTGCAGCAGACAAATGATGTAGGGCAAACTGTCAAAGCAATGGAAGAAATGACATTGAAAACCAATGAAATTAACATCTTGAAGAAACAGATTCAGATTATGGAGGCATCCAATAAAACAACATTGATTAATGCCAACAATTATGAACAAAAAGCTAAAAGAATTGAAGAGCAAGTAAAAAGCCTTCAAAATGATTTGAGCTTCACTACACAGGTTTCTTACATAAGAAATCACTTATGGACCAACATTATTGAGGCCATACATATTCAATGGCCATCAATTCAGATAATTTATGAACAAAGAGATCTCCTTCTTGCAGCTCAAAGTGAAATACAAAGGACTACAGAAGAATTAGCAGACAAACCAGCACAGGCACAAAGGCTAATTACCTTCTTAAATAGTAAGAACAGGACTGAGCTAGAGGAATTGAAAATACAGGATAGGACAGAAGCTATATTGTAAATAAAAAAGGTAGTGACAAAGAAAACTTTGATGAATAACTTGAAAGAAAAATGTGATGCTATGAATTTTTCCATTACCAAGTTTTTAGCAAAGTATACTATGCTAAGGCAAGCAGGCATTCTAGACATACATGTATTCAATGACAAGTTAATGGACCAAAAATAATATGATAAGAAAATTAGAGATCATGCCAAAGAATAGGTGAATAAGCAACTGCCACAGGGATCTGCAACAGGGAAAGTTGTTCTCCAATACATTGAAGATTTATTCTTCCTTCATAATGAAATCAAAAATTTGTTTGTAATTAAGCCAAATTTTGCTAAGTACACTGAAGCCGATGAGAACTATAGAAAACTCAAGAGTGTGAAGATTCCAGATGTTAAACAATGGCAGACCTTCACAGATTTATTATAGCAGCAACAGAGCAAACAGTAGAAGACAGTGCAAATGAAGAAATCAGCTTGAGAAGAAAACAAATAAAATAGTATTTGTTTTTGATTTTTTACTTTTGAAAAATCTCTTTTTACAGTGGCCAGAAGTCAAAATATCAGGTTAAAGAGTATCATGGTGAAAGGATAGAGTTAAAGTGTATCAGAGAAAGAAAAAATAGTCAGCTGATTTTTTATTGTAGTAATTTCCCTTTTTACAGTAGTGACATGGTCAATAAACAACGTTAAAGAGTATCAGAGATAAAGTACAATGGTCAAAGAGTATCAGTGAAGACAACTTCCAAAAAAGATATTTTGCAATATGCCAGCAAGCATGGACAGCTATTCAAAAAACATTTTTGTTTGATAAGATTAGCTCTATTTTTTCTAGATAAGAGAACAGCTTGCTAAGGTTGTTAAGCAGCTGTCCCTCTTAATATGTAAAGATATTTTTATTTTCCTAGAGTTATTCCTAGATATCTCTAGGATATTTGTAATAAACATTTGCATAAATACTTCATTTTATGAAGTGTTTAGTGTGGAATAAAATTGCTGAGAATATTATAGACATTTTTGCTGGTATGTTGGAGGCTCACATGTGTTGATTTTAAAGCAGCAGTCTGGAAAATAGCCAATTGGACTTCATAATTCAGGATTCATGCGATAATTTGAAGACTAAAGTGCATCTATCTTTTCATTTTTTCCTTTCTGAGTTAAATACAATTCCATATATGTTGTTCAATATTAATGATTAATTAGGAGTATTACTTTAGGATTAGTGTAAGAAATCCCTGTCTTAACTACTTAATCATTTAAAATGTTTTATGTCTTTGATTTCTCGAGGATTTGGGAATTCTTAATTGCTCCTAGTCCAGTTTTGACCCTAGCACTCCTTCCTCTACTGGATCAAAAGATCCTTCATTGCATACTATCCCGAAGCATGACCATCTCATCATGACAATCTATCCAAATCTGCGAGAGTGCCTACTACCTTGCCTTGAATACATTAGCATCCTCTTGGCCTTGCCTTCTGGTGTTGCTTGCTGAGACTTGCTTTGACTCCACAGCCCAATGGACTAGTAGATCCCTCTTTAATTTGTCCTTCGAGTAATTTTACTTTCCCACCAAACATTTCAGACCAAAACCAAATTGAATTATCATAACTAGCCTAAAACATTAAACAAAAACAAAGTTAAATCATAAAGAGAGAGTAGCCCTCTTGTGAAATTTAGGAAGGCTAGATCTTTAAGAATTTCTAAAGTAGGTTTGTAGATGGTTATCCCTAGTTTTCTTAAAAACTAAAAAAAATCCAAAAAAGCCCACAATCTTTAGAAATTACTAGAGTGTTAACAACTACCAATCGAAGTATATCATAGTCTTTATCAAAACATCAACGCTATCTTGTTAGACATCATTAGCACGCCTTTGACCCAGGCATCGGCTGTCTAATCAAGGTTACTAACATATAGATCTTAATCCTGCCGCAGGACACTATCACACAGAGTCACAGTCTCACTATGCCATATATCGCTTCCTCTCGGTCACCCTGTCATGTGTATTGTCGACAAAGATTCTTGTTTTCTTGATCGACAAGGTCCGCGTATATATCTACTGAGTCCTTGTCTTTCATCGAGGTTATTGTCACGGTAAAAGACAACTGACGCTATGTCAAATTCATTGTGTTGGCCTGTCAAGGTCACAATCGTATCAACGTAGCTTAGAAAAACTCTCCTACTCTTCCTTAACCAAATACAAACTCATACGGTGACAAAAGGTGAGAGGCTAATCTGCTATTTCTGTTTTACAAAGTTCATCGCATAACTCTCATATGCATATCAACATATCATTGAGGTTACTGACATGTATCACAAGTACTCAAAATCAAAATGTGAATAGAAAACATGCTCGGCTGCCAATTATATGACACCTTTGAATAAATTGTGCCTCTTGTCCTTTTATCACTTTGATGGCTAGACTTCACGAAGCATTCATTTGGTGTAGATTTGATGTGCTTTCGGAATTCGATGCGAGTGGAGACGAAGGACTTTGGCGACCCTTTGGAGTGGCACTTGATGGTAATGAGCGCGGTGCATTGCCCAAGGATGAACCATAAGACATTTTTACCATCGAGACATTATCGGTTCAATAGTGTTTTTTAACTCTGTTCTATTTCTCATCATCTTTTTCTCTTCGTCACCCGATTCCACGCCCTACGGGGAATTGTAATAAGTGATGCTAGTAATGACAAATTTCGAGTTAGTGCGGAGAAATGCCGCATGTACTTAGAACCTAGGTAGCTTGAGACCTTTTCAACAAGTGAGTATTACTCTAGGAGAGTACTTGGTTAATTGTCATCTCCCTACCGAGTTAATAATTAATTGAGTTTTTTCTTCCAATTTTACCCCAAAAGCCGGAGATGCTGGCTTGATGGTGAGAACATTGGGTGAGTCCTGGTGTCTAGAGTCAATATGTATTACCATACTAGATCACACAAAAATTTTTGTGGAAATTTGGTTGTTGAAATTTGGTTACTGGGAGGGGCGTGGTTCCCTAAGGCTTTAATGTTTGGCCTAGAGAAAAGCGTCCAAAAGAATTTAATTTTTCTCCCTAAAGTGACTTTATAAAGTTACAGAAAGTCATATCTAATTAAAAGTGACTTTAAGTAATAAAATTAGTAAAGTCTAATTTTAAAGTGACTTTAATAAAGTCAATGTGAAATTAGAAAGTGAAAAGTGACTTTGGAAATAAATGACTAAGTGGGTCTTTATTAAAGTGGGGTGAATTAAAAAATAGAAAGTGAGATTTAAATGAGCATTTAATCATCGACTAGAATCCTAAAGCTATGTCGGCCATTTGGATTTGGGGATTCCCAAAAGTCACTTAGAGTTAGGTTAAAGGAGGAAAAGGAGGTAAAAGGTCATTCATTTTCATGAAGTAAATTGAGAGAAGGAGAAGGAAAGAGTTGGAGAATTTCGGAGCTTGAGAAGGTGAGAAGGAAAAGGAAAGAGATTCGGCGGTCCGTACGGAAGCAAGAGGTTGCATGTCGAGCCAAAAGGTTGCACGATTTTTAGGCAACAAGTCGGGTACAACGACACGGTTCTCGAGCGATTAGTCCGTACGGTGAGCTTTGGGACGTTTTTCAAGGAGAGGGACAACATAGAAATCGAGATGAAGGTACGGCCGACTAAAGAGGCACGGATTTCCAGGTGGGCGGAGCACTGGAGTTTTTGAGAGGCGGCTAGCACGAGATTTCGAAGAGGCGGCTACATTTGTACTTTTCGTACGGTGCGTGCGGTCGTACAACTAAAAGTGCGGGCATGATTTCCAGAAATCGTTAAATGTTTCTGTAACAAATTTATGTTTTGAACTTTTTTCATGTTTTGGCACGTTTTCCAAGGCGGAGGCAAGCACGAGAAAACAAGATAAGTACGTACTTTTGTTTTCAGCTGGATTTTTTCACGTACATTCCACTTCTCTGTAAAAGCATTTTCCAAAAATAAGAAGAAGCTTTCAAAACTTGGTTTTCCGCAAAGAGTTGTGTTTTTTCCGGAGGTCAAGTTGACGAAACAAATCGGCGTGTCAAAATTGCAGTGTGTGGGCTGATTTATTTTTAAAGGTTTTTATTTACGCATTTCGGCCTTTGTGAAATTTTCGGAATTTGTGTTTTTGAGAAAATATTTATTTTTCTAGCTTGTTGAATGTATGGCTGTGGGAATGGGCATTTAAATTTCATGGGAGAAATAAGGAGCGCGAAAACCGGAGTTGGGAATAGAAATTTCTACATGGTATTGGAGCTATTTTGCTAAAAAGTGCGGTTTGGGGCAGCGAGAAGAAAAATTACAACAGAGTGGTTTTTCACACGAGGAAAACGATTACCTTTACTACGGCTTGAGTGTTATTTTGAGTTTATTTAGAGACATGACAAAGCATGTCTTTGGGTTTGAGGGTGGAGGATAGGTTGGATGGGCATAGTAACCACTGATGTTTGGAAGGAGAGAATGCGAGAGCATCTTTGAGGAGGGAGAAGTTTGGGATATCATGGTGCACTTTTCGCACGGCACCTGCTAGTGGCCTTAGCGAGTCTTGTTGATCGGTCGGCATTTAATAAGAAGAATAACAGGGTAAGGGGAGCTCAGTGGATGGAATCAGAGACCATTGCATTCCTCATGTGAGGAGAAATAGATATGCTCATGAGATGTGGACGGCATTGACCAATCTCTGCACGAGTCTACCAATGAGAACGGGAAAATGGTCCTAAGGGAGAAGAGTAAGAATGCATTAAGATGGAGGTAAAGGCTCGATAGTCAAAGTTTGGATATACTCACAAAGATTACTAATGTGAAAGTACATTGGCAGCGAGTGGAGAGGTCATTCCCACCCACACTCGAGTTGAGTGCGGTATTTAGCGGTGAATGGCCTTCCAGTTCATGGGCGGAGCCTGGCGATGGGGGTTGTGCACGTGAGACCCTTCCCTCTTGGGAGAGTTGGGATGATTGCATATGGTAATCGAGGAGAAAGTCGGCTTGCAGCCAAAGCGAGTTGAAGCAAGATGAGGATGTAGCACTATTGGCGAGGGAGGCAAGAAAGGAAAGGGAAAGAAGCAAGCTTCCACAAGTGTTGGTGGGGGGCAAAAGCAAAAGGTAAAGGTAAAGAGCTTTGAACACGCTGAGAAGGACTGTCGAGGTGAAGTGTTGGAATTGTCGAGAAGATGGGACACTATGCGGTTGTGTCCCGAGAAAAGAAAAAGAAGGGGAAGAACTAGAGCACGCCGACGTCGAGCGGAGAGATAGAGAACTGCGGATAGCTTTGTGCCAGGGAGTTCGGGTTCATTGCTTGTGAGTCCACTAGTGCGGATCACATCTGCCATGGAGAGTTGAGAGGAGTGTGGATTTCCCTCCACTCGCGAAGCATCTTCGAGGTATACGGTATGTTGATGAGTGGGGCTTCACGTCATATGACGGAAGTCCAGTGAGTACTTCTCGGAAGGCTTTCAGAGAGTGGCAACTGATATAGAGGTAGTACTCGGAGATGACGAGCGTTGTTCGAGCGGCCCGGTGTGATGAGGGACGATTGACGTTTGATAGAGAACCCAAACCTCCCTTGAAGGTGTCGAGATGTTATATGTGCCAAGGATGAGGAAGAACCTCATATCCATCTCGGCATTGGAGGGACGGAGGATATGAGATATTGTTCGGAGGAAGGACGGTGTTGATATATCTTGCTCTCCAACGGATTCGGCTAGAGTGATTGGTGTACGCCATGCAAAGGTGTACGAGTTTGCATTTCGGCCCCTTTTGGCATTGAGCGGTGGTGCTGGCGGTAGAGCTAGCGGTTCAAGGCTGAAATGCCGAGATTTGGCACCGCGGGATGGGGCACATGTATCATGGAGCCTTGAGGACATTGCGAGATGTCACTACGAGGTGTGCCGATCCAATACGATCACTTTGATACATGCGGAGGATCCACGAGGGTACATCGTACGGTGTGAGGTCGGGATCAGGTGAGCGATGGCTCACAAAGTCGAGAGGGTGGTGCTTCGGGCGGCATGCGAAAGCCGGTCACTCGGGATTCCAGCGATGGACACGTTCACACGGTGCTCGGCGTCTACGGGTTCGGAGGTTTAGGCGGGAGGACAACGGAGACAAACAATCGGGACTTCGAGGGCTCCACACGATGATGAGGAGGGCCGAGTTTCAGTCTCGAGGTGGGAGAAGTGTGCTCGGGGAAGAGGAAGCCCAAGTGACTTCGGGATGCCTTGAGAGAGGCCACATCATGTTGGGCCCTAAGAGGCCAAAGTGCGAAGCAGACCACACAGATGGGATTACCTGTCGGCTATGTGGAGATGGTTTGCCCGACATCATTGACTCACGAGACCTACGGGTATGAGGAGATAGCTGGCCGAGCGGGTGCTAGAGAGAGGCCATGTCGGGAGGAGTGTTCTTCTATCATGAAGAATGATGTTTGGGAGGTGGAGCCAAGTCGCGAGGGAGAAATGTTTCGTGGTTACTTCCGGAGATGGCTTTACAAGGTGAAAGCATGCTTGCTGAATGGCGGCACGGTAGGAAATTCAAAGCAAGGTTTGTGGCTAGAGGGTTCTCCCAGGTAGAGGGAGTTGATTATGAGGAGACCTTCACTCCCATGGCTCGATATACTTCGATTCGCTCCATCATATCGTAAACGACGAGAGATGGGTTGGAAGGTCACGGATGAATGTGTGCATTTCTCAATGGCTTCATATAGGAGGAGGTGTACATTGAGTAGCCATAGGGATTTGAGGTGCATGGGAAAGAGTCCCATGTGTGCAGACTGAAGAAGGCCCTTTATTGCCTGAAGCAAGATCCTAGAGCTTGGTACTCCAAGATAGATACATACTTGCAGGAGATGGGTTTCACAAAGAGTGAGGCAAATCCGAACCTTTACTTTATTGTGATAGGTGAGGAGCCTCTCATTCTAGTGCAGTATGTGGATGACCTGGTCATTACGGGTGCAGAAAGACTCATAGAGCACTGCAAGAGAGATCTTTCATCTGAGTTTGAGATAAAGAAAATTTGCTTGATGCATTACTTTTTGGGTTTGGAGGTGTGGCAGGAGGAGGGGCATTTCTTCCTAGGGTAGGGGAAGTATATTGTGGACATCCTTGGTAGATTCCACATGGAGGATTGTAGACCCATGTTGACATCGATGATCACCAATTGGAAGAAGCTTCATGCTTCAGATTCTGAGTTGGCGGATCCCACATTGTATAGACAGCTGATTGGTTCCTTGATCTATTTGGTCAACACCAGACCAGATATATGTTTTGCAGTCAACACGATGAGTCAGTTCATGTGTGAGCCCAGGAGGGTACACTGGGTTGTTGCAAAACACATTTTGTGGTACTTGCAGGGCACAGTGGATTATGGTCTGGATTATAGGCAAGGGGATGGAGTGAGATTGGTAGGTTACGCTGATTTTGATTGGGAAGGTTGTGCTTCTGATAGGAAGAGAACGTCATGGTGTTGTTTTGGGTTGGGTTCCGCGGTGGTGTCGTGGTTCAACCGGAAGTAGCAGTCAGTAGCATTGATTTCAGCAGAAGTAGAGTACATGGCAGCCAATCTACCTAGTTGTGAGGCCATCTGGCTTTGAAGATGTTTTTTGGCTTATTTGATTAGCCGTTGAGACCGTCAATGATTTACTGTGATAATTAGAGTTGCATTAAACTCACAGAGAATCTAGTATTTCCTGACAGGTCAAATCATATTGGCATCAGATATCACTTCATCAGAGACTATGTTCAGAAGGGACCTATGAAGCTTGACTATATTCCCACTAATGAGCAGGTTTCAGATATTCTTACCAAGCCTTACCACCAGACCAAGCATGTCTATGATAGAATGGTTGTGGTGAGAAACACCTTCCTCGAGTAAGGAGGGAGTGTTGAGGGGCCCAGTTCTTGGAGGACGGGTGGTTCCCTAAGGCTTTGATCTTTGGCTTAAGGAAAAGTGTCCAAAAGAATTTATTTTTCTCCTAAAGTGACTTTATAAAGTTATAAAGTCATATCTAATTTAAAAGTACTTTAAGTGATAAAGTTTAAAGTTAAGAGTCTAATTTTAAGTGACTTTAATGAGTCAATGTATGAAATTGAAAGGTAAAGAAAGTGACTTTGGAAATAAATGACTAAGTGGAGTATTTATTAAAGTGGGGTGAATTAAAAAATAGAAAGTGAGATTTAAATGAGAATTTAATCTCAGCCCTAGATCTAAAGCTTTTTTAGCCATTGGATTTAGGGATTCCCAAAAAGTCACTTACGGTTAGGTTAAAGGAGGAAAAGGAGGGAAAAGGTCATTCATTCTTTCATGAGCAGATTGAGAGAAGGTGAAGGAGAGGAGGGAGTTCGAGCGGTTCGTACAAACAAGAGCTCGTTTCAAAGCGGCAAGGCGGCCCCTTACGATTTCGACGACAAGTCCGTATAGCAGCACAGTTTTCGAGGCAACAATCCGTACAACAACTTGAGGCACAGTTTTCAAGGAGAGGGATAGCACAAAAATCGAGGTGAATGTACAACCAACTAAAGGCACAGATTCCAAGGTGGCTGGGTACAATTTTTGAGGCAGCTAGCACAAATTTTGAGGAGGCAGCTTTGTTGTACTTTTCTGTACATTCCGTACAGTTTGTACGACCATACAACTAAGTACTGGGCACGATTTCCAAAGCTTTTAAATGCTGTAATAAATTTCTGTTTTGAACTTTTTGTTGTTTTGGCACGTTTTCCAAGGCGGAGGCAAGCACGGAAAACAAGATAAATCCGTACTTTGTTTGCTAGAATTTTTTCCTGTACATTTCACTTCTCTGTAAAAGCATTTTCTAGAAATAAGAAGAAGCTTTCGAACTGGTTTTCCCCAAGAGTTGTAGGGGGGTTTTCCAGGGTCAAGTTGACCAAAAATCAGCGTGTCAAAATTCTGCGTGTGGCTGATTTATTTTTCTGAGTTTTTATTTCTGTATTTCAGCACTGTGAAATTTCAATTTGTGTTTTCAGAAAATATTTATTTTTTTCAAAACTTGTTGAATGTATGGCTATGGGAATGGGCATTTAACTTTATGGGAGAAATAAGGCTGAAAGCAGGGGTTAGGGAATTAAAAATTTCGTAGAATTTGGTTAGGTCTAGGTAGTGATTTTTAATTTTTTAGATTTCCCGCAAGTCAAAAATTGCAATTGGATTGTAATAAGTGTTGTCTAGAGAAGTTGTATAGGGTATGAGTAGTCAAAATTACACCTCTCACCCTCAAATGTCTACTATGACACACTTTGAGGGGTTAATAATGAGTTTTGGACCCTTAAAACCCACATTTCCTAAGTTTATTGAAAATTCTGGCATTTAATTAGGCTAGAATTAAATAAAATAGAGAGAAATAAATTATTCCATGTGACAAAATGACGTGGAAATGACTTGGAAATTATCTTAAGTCAAAGAGTTGAGTCAGCAGACATGTGGAGGATGACTGAGCACACTGCGTCATTAATTCATCATTTATTTTATCAAAATCAAAGTTCCCAGAGCCAAAACGGAGAGTGTCGGGATTAGTGTGACGGCCCTTCTGCGAGATCCTTGCCACCAGCCACACCTTGTGGGGTTGAAGACTTTCAACGAACTATAGGTAGGTGTGGCGGCAAGCGATAACAAGATAATAGGGCTGTGATTTTGGGTAGACGAAATAATTATGAAATTTGAAGAGTGAATTATCGGGACGAAAAAACGCAGTAAACTCGTAACCCTCAATACTATTTTAACATGACTTTAAAAAAAAACGGATCGTACTTCCCAATGTGCCCAGTCATACAATTTTGACTTTGATCTAGTCTCGAATCATAATACTCCTCGAATCAAAGCCAGAATACATTATTTTTAACTCAGATATAGTCTCAGAGGTTACAAGGCCACTGGAGGCAATAAAGCTCCTTTGTTAGTTCAGAGATCAATAATCTTTTTTACACAGAGTTGTTTCCCTAGAGAGGGTTGAAACTACAAAGATGGATGCTTAGAAGCTTGTCGTAGCAAGTGATCACACATTTGCAATTTACATTTCTATTCTTGCTCCTTAATAAATCCGCACTTTAGTTTAGGCCATCCATTGCTTAGATTGAAATGTTCTTGAGAGCAATTCGTAGGCATATATATGTTAGCAAAGACACTTCAAGAAATCCACAACTCTAATTTCATACCCTAGGCTTAGTCCTCAGGAACAAATTTTTTTGAAGGTATCATCTTCTTGACAAATGTGCTTAGAGTATCAAATCAAAGAATGCTAGTCGCAAAAGAATATAGAACCACCTCCCTCTTCCTAGGACCAATAGGGTTACTTAGAGATGGTTATGAAAAGTCGAACAAAAGGCTGGTATATAGAGTTTAACGCCCAAGATTCTTCTGGAAAAAGATAACCAAGCAAAAAGCCATAAAAAAATAAACATCAAGCCCAAAACCCTTGATCTTCAAGACCGCAGCAACTCCAGATAAGAATATGTGAGTTATTTTCCTTGATGTTCAATGAGTGAGATTTGTATCTTTTCATAACGGAGGTAGAGCCGTTAATTTAGGCCGACTATACAAACTTTAGGAGGGAAAAAATCAATTCTAGAATTTGAACTATAATAAATTAAAATTAATCCTCATCAAAAAATAGAATTAATCCCTTTTCTTTCCCAAATTGTGCAGGTAAATGCACCAACGACTTAGGGTGGGGGTTGTCACTCTATCCCTGCCCTCTCCATTCTAGTTGTCTCCCAACAGCAGGCTATGGGGGATAGTCCCTATCAGATGTGTGGATGAGAGACTTGTCAGGAATCGACTTGTCCAAGAGACACAAATGAATGGCCTAACAACTTGGTAAATGATGATTTAACAAGTTTAATTATTAGCACAATTAGATTAAATATTTGGTGAAATTGGTGCCTTATGGAGTCAAAATACTTGCTCAATATAGAATTTGCTACCAAGTCACGGGATGAGAGCAGTGATTTTTTCTTAGGATGTGGTGACCCTTTGGGTAAGCACGATGATAATGAGAAGACTCCATGCCCAAGGATGAACCAGAGGACACTTGTACCATCAGATATCATCAGTTCAACAAAGTTTTTAAGCTCTACTTCTACTTCTCATCATATTTCTCTTGTACCCAAATTCCACGCCCTACGGGGAATTGTAATAAGTGATGCTAGTAATTATGAGTTTTGAGTCAGTATTGAGTCTGTCACAGGCCTAGGTAGCTCGGGACCTTGCCAACAAGTGAGTATTACTCTGGGAGGTTTTTTTTACTTGGTTAATTATCATCTCCCTACCAGGAGTTAATAATTAATTGAGTTTTTTCCTCCAATTTTACTCCAAAGCCGGAGTCTGGCTTGATGGTGAGGCCTTGAGTGATTCCTGATATACCAGAATCAATGTATATTCTTGTTACACAATAATTTGTCACCGTCCTCAATCCCCATCTCGCCCATTGGAGGGTCATTTACTGTGACCAATGGTGTCATGTAGCAGAAAATACCATCATTTCATCCTTTCCAACAGGGACAACATTCCCTTCTGTGATCATTTCTGAAGCGAACCTAAAACACATTTTTGCCTTGCTTGGGTCGTGTACTCCGCGCCAATGTGGAAAATTAACTGCGAGTATCAATTGGCGCTACGGCTCCCGATGTTGCACCCGCACCACTCTGTTTATATAGTTTTTAAAAAAAAGAAGAAGTGATTTCGATTACAACAACTTCGTGGATGAGTCATCGGGGAAAGGTTTATTTGAATAAAATAACTACGACCTTCCTCCTTTAGCCTCTTGTTTCCCACCATATGGGGAACCTCCCAAAGGATAAAGGCCTCCCTTCCACTATTGTAGGGATCCCAACTCCCTCCTTTCCCATATATAAAAGCATGCTTAATTCCATGGCAAGCTAGTCTTGAAGTGCCTAAGCTTTGAATCTCCAAACTCCCAAGAGTCTTTGTGTTGTAACAGCCCTCTTTTTTCCCTTAAGGCTGACTCAAGTAAGGAGACTATCGTCGAGAGACTCTGGAGAGGTTTTCCCTTTCCCTGGCGAGCTTTGCGAGACGTGGAAAACTGGAGACCCATTCGAAGGAGACCACGATGTCAGAACAGTGGTTGTAATCTCTTTCGATTTTTATTTAATGAATGATTACGATTATGGTTCCACTCTGTTTTCCATTATGTTAATATGAGTAGTATCCTTTCTGACTGATACTTAGTTCCGTATGCCGGATTTTATGCTTGTATCTGTTTGTTTCTTGTATGTGCAGGTGTCCATCTGTGGAGATCGTGGAGGATTGTGATCTGCCAAGGCTGAGGAATGGGAACACTCTCTTCTTCAGATCGTAGCATTGGATTCGAGGTAGGCTTCCGTCTTTGGTCTTTTCATTCGTAACTAGGAACTTGCGTCGTAACATTTTGTGATTGTTGCTAGACCCCTGCTGGGCTAGTAGGGATCACCTGCGTCGCCGGAGAGGTTACCTCCTCAACAATTTGGCGACTCATTTGAGGATACAGTTTTGATTGTCTCGTTTTGATTGTTTCTTGGTCTTCCTTGCTTGATTGGTTTTTTGGGTTGGCTCTTCTTGTGTTTTGGCTTTTGGTTCAACCCCAGACGATCAAATCTGACCTCTGCTTTTCCGAATTTTCACCTTTTAATGGTTGTCTTGATTGGCGCGGTTTTTAGCCTGACAGTCGCGCCAATTGGCGCAGGTTTCCATTTATCACTCGCGCCATCCTCTGTCTGGCGAGGATGACAGCCAGACAGTCGCGCCATTTCCTGTAGGTGGTAGGGTTACCCTTGTTCGGAAGTTTATTTTGGTCAGTATTTAGCTTATGGGTTTGTTTTAGATTCTGCTTGAAGTGGTGAGTCTGGTCTTGGTTGGGATAAATTCTTTGTTTTTTCATTTTCAGGAATTGGCGCTTGTTGTCAGTTAGCAACTCGTGCCAATTGACCATTGGCGCTAGTTTTCAATGTACAAGTCGCGCCAGTTGGCGCTAGTTGTGAATGTACAAGTCGGGCCAATTTCAGGATGTGTGAAATTTGAGATTTTTTCCCTAAATCCTTCACCAGTGTGTCTTTCCCTTCGATCTTTTCAGCCTTGAGCATAACCTACATTGCTCATTCTTTGAGATCTTCTTTCCATGATTGTTTGATGTAAAGGAATGAATGCCTTGTTTTGATCTCATTCTTTGGAAGTCTCTTTGTGTTTTGTCAACTTTTGAGCACATTACAAGTGTTTGGAACAACGATTGCATTCTTAGTGTTTGTTTACATCTCTTTTGCATTCACCCTTCATTAAGAAGATTCGCGTTTATTTAGTTTTCGTCTCAAAGTGTTCTTTTTGTTAAGATGCATTAGATCACGTTGCATTGAAAAGTATTTTTTGAGATTTATCATTGAACTTAGATCACATTGTTTAATGATTGAAAACTAAAAATCGCTTTGAGCGCATTCTCTTTTGTTAAAAGAATGCATTAAGTAGATTCTAATTTCATCGAAAAATGCATTGAGTGCATTCTTATCATTTGAAAAGGAAAAGGAGATTGTGCATAGATTACAATTGCATAGTTTTCGGAAAAGAGAATCTTGCATAGATTACATTGCATAATTCGATTCGTTGAATGTTTTAGAATACTTTTGGATAGTGAAAGTCATCTAGTTTGGAAAAGTTTCATTTTCAATTTTGTTGTTTGTTGCATCATTGTTTGAAGCTCTTCCCTTGACTAGATAGCATTCATCGAATTGAAAGTTTTATTTTCTCATATAGCTGCATATAGGAGATTGTCATATGACATATGGTAGGGCCTTGAAACTAAAACATAATTGAAGATCAACCATAAAATTTACTCAATTTACCTAAGGAAGCATTGAAACATTAACGAAACATTTAGAGATCTAGGCTAGAGACGTGTTTCGGTGTCTTAAAACCTAGTAGCTGTCGTTCGCCTCTTGGCCTTAGACATCACTAGTACGGACTTGTGCTCCCCATACCGTCGAGTATATAAAGGGAGACCCCACTAGGTTTCTATCCTTTATCCATAGGAAGCCGAGTCTGCCTTGCCTTATACAAGTGATTTGTCGGGACAGCATTCGGGAGATTGCACACGATTCAAAGTCTTGGTTGTTCTCTTCTTATTGAAACCAAGGTGTATATTGCAGTTCACGGATATTTGGTACACCCTTTGTGCCTAGTTTTTCCTGAGCAGTCATTTGGTCTTTTCTGACTCCCTAAACTTGAAAAGACCGTCAAAGCGCTTGTCCTTTCACGCTTGTTTCAAAATTGAAAGAGATAGAGTCACCTTTTCCTGTTTCTTGAATCTTAAAAGATGAAATGGTAGAGTTTTGTTTCAATGTTTTAAAAATTAACTACCCATGAAATATTCCCAGTTAAAGTTAGTTTCCTTAGGGTGTTGTGCTGAGTTGTTTCTAATGGCAAATTTTCTAGAGTTCTCCAACCAAGGAATCCCCTTCGATGGGAATCCTGGTCATTTTCCTCCTTTTGGGAATGTTGGTGCTCCTTATATGGCAACGTTGTCGTCACTTGGGTTAAGCATTGGGTTCTGGTTTAGTTGTTTCAACATACGCGGTCCCGAATGTCTCGACTCACTGTTCCCGTGGTTTCTAACAGCAACATCATGTTGATTCCAAGGTGGACCTCTCCCCTTCTTCGCCTGTTTCTGCGTCCTCATCTTCTACTTCGCTTGGCGAAAGTCTGGATTCAAGTAACCAGGTGGCTAAGAAGAAGAAGAAGAAGACAAAGAAGAAGAAGTCTGATAAGAGAGAGGCTAAGGCTGCAGCTGCTGTTTCTGAAACACCTCCTCTTGATAAACCTTCCAACCCTCCGCGGAAAGTCAAGTTCCCTTGCATGTTGTGCACGGGAGACCATCTTCTTCGAGACTGCCCTAGCATTCCCAAGGTTCTTGAAGAGTGGTCCAGTGGTCGTCCGCCGTTGCCTTTGGCATCCGAGAGTCAGGTTGGGGGCACGTCTTCAATTAGTGTTGGTAAGGCTCCTAAGAAGCAGGGTAAGATTACCAATCCCTGTAAGTTGTGTGGGGGGCACCATGCCATTCACCTTTGTCCATATATGGATGAAGCCAAGCAAGTTTTGGACAACTTGACCGGTTCTACACCATGCCTTCCAGCTGGTTATAATCGGCTTTCTTTGAGTCCTCCGCCAGCTGATCCTACGATTGGTCAAGAGTCATCCTTGGTCGATCCCACTCCCTCGGAAATTCAAATTCAGGAATCCATCCCTGACCAACCGTTGGTCGTGGGATCGGTTGAGCTGGCCCCGTCTACGGTGCACCAAGTCTTTTCCGTTGAGAGTGGACCTCATCCCCCTCAGGTTCTTCTTGTTTCTTCAGATTCTTCGGACTTGGAGAAAGATTCTCCTGTCCCTATACCTCAAGAGGATACTCCTCCCACCTTCGAGATGGAGGTCGTGGAGGATGCTCCTTCTTCTTCCATAACACTAGGGGAAGACCATCTTGGTTCGATGGTAGCCCCTCCAAGTAGTTTGGTCGCTTCCTTCGATTGGAGTTGATTTGTGGGATACCACCTTTCGTCTTATGTGCCTTTCGAGATCACAGTACAGGCTTTTGGTCTGGTTGTACCCAGCACCATTATAGACAAAGGTGCATCTGTTAGTGTTCTATCCTCAACTACCTGGCAAGATTTCGGTTCGCCACCGCTTGGGCCTGTTACGCAGAATCTGTTGGCATTTAACAGAAGAACGAGTCAACCGTTAGGGATCCTTCTAAGGTTACCTGTTACTTTGGGAGGTAAAACCATCCATATGGACGTGATGGTTGTTCCAGGCCCTTTGGATTTCAATCTGCTTTTGGGGCGCGATTACACCTATGCCATGGGAGCGCTCATCTCCTCCCTCTTTCATGTGGTCTGTTTTCCGCATGAAGGAAGGATTGTGACCATTGATCAACTTTCGTTCTTTGGTCCTAATGTGGCAACTGGTCCGCCATCACCCCCTCCTGGTTTTTATCCACCCGTTGTATCTGCCCCACCGCAGATCAACTATGTGGCTACTTACCCCGTGCCTGTGCTCAGTGATGATGCCGTCGTGCATCGAGTGCTGGGGGCATTGGGTCCTGACTTCCAGGATGTTTTCCTTCCATCGGGAGTGGAACTCTTGGAAGTGATGACTTCTTGTTCATTATGATGAAGTCGGTCGGAGCATAGTTCGTTTTCTTGTGTCAAGCTCCTTAAAAAATGAAACAAGGTTGTCGGAGCATGGTTCCTTTCTTGTGTCAAGCTCCTTAAAAAATGAAGCAAGGTTGTCGGAGCATGGTTTCTTTCTTGTGTCAAGCTCCTTAAAAAATGAAGCAAGGTTGTCGGAGCATGGTTCCTTTCTTGTGTCAAGCTCCTTAAAAAATGAAGCAAGGTGGTCGGAGCACAGTTCATTTTCTTGTGTCAAGCTCCTTCAAAAATGAAACAAGCTGGTTGGAGCAGAGTTCCTTGTCTTGTGTCAAGCTCCTTAAACCATGAAACAAGGTGTCCTGAGGATAGTTCTTTTAATGTGTCAACCTCGTTAAAATAATGAAACACGTTCCTGTTCAATTCGAGTCTTTGATAAGTTCTCGTAAAATCCCAGTCGAGTCTGTCTCTTGATCTCGTAACTTGAACCTTCACTCCATCTACCTTTCATATGGACTGAAGCTTGGGGGGCATGTACCTCGAATTGAGTCACCATGCTGGGGGGCATGCTTACTTTTTCAAGCATAGTTTGTTTCCGTTTCAAGCTTGTGTAAAAATGAAACCGGTTTCAAGCATAGTTTATCTTTGTTTCAAGCTTGTGTAAAAATGAAACCAACTTCAAGCAGAGTTTTTTGATTTCAAGCTTGTGTAAAAATGAAACCATCCCCATTTTACCTGCTATGATTGCCATTTTATCAGCCTGTTTTTCCAGATGAGCCTTGGTTTTTTCACTCCATCGTCACTATCTGCTAGGCCGATCATATGCCTTCACTTGGTTGTTTTACCCGTTCCTGAGGAACCGCTGTGATGAGTGGTCTTGTTAGCCAGCCTCTTGAATTTTAATTTTTCTGAGCAGTTCCACCATTACCGGAACCAGTTGCTACCTTTTATACCACTCGTTCCTCCAGGAGGAGTCACCTTTCAGCTCTTTTCTGACTCTCTAAACATGAAAATATTGTCGAGGCCCTTGTCGTTTCGATCTCGTTAAAATGGACACGAATCGATATCTACCCAGTATACGTTTACCCCTTTTTCGGGCTGGGATAGATTGATTACGAAAAAGGAATACCCTAGCCTATCGCAACTAGGAGGTTTTCTCGGATATTGTTTTCTACCTTTTCGGATCTGAGGGACTATTTACGAAAAGGGACCTGTGGAGTTTTCTTTTCTGCTGTCTTTTCAAACTCTCTAAACATGAAAAGACGCCGAGTTCTTCCTTTGTCAGACTCGTTAAATCCTGATGACATCAGATTCAGTCATGATGACGCTATTCTAGTTCCTCCTTCCTAGGGCTCGTTAAATGTACTAGGATGGATTCGTCCAAAGGACAGATTTATATGACAATCATATGGTATCCTCTTCAAGCTTGTGTAAAAATAAAGAGGTACTCGTCAGAAATGGTGGGGGAAAAAATGGAACCATCATCGTTGTCGACGGCAGTATGTCGCTCTTGAACATGGCACTTGTCTGCATTTGTGTCGGGTTGGGGACATCTCATCTCATTCTTCACTTTGCCTCCGTGGGTTTGGATAATCCCTTTTGACCTCTCATCTGCTCTTTGCCTCGTCACTATGACCTCTGATCTTTTGATGTCAAATACTGCCAAATCCACTCTCGTGCTGTCAATATGTTCAAGAGAAGTTGGCCTCTACGAATATCAACCTTCCTCTGATTCTCATACGATCCTGATTCACAAAAAAAACATCATGTTCCTCTGTATCGTGTCGAAGATGTGGGAAACATTATGGCCCACCTTCGATCAAGGTCACTTCCTGTCGACTTCAGCTCATTATCCAGGAAGCTGATCTAGAGACTCCTTTATGGTACCTTGGAGCCTGCATGCCTCAATGGCAGGTTCGTCGCATTCGACGCGAGGTTTTCATCATTGGCCTCCGATCGAGTGACTCTACGGGTGTTCAACACCAGCTCATTGATTCACACGCCGTAGATTGTACCTGTAGTACCTTGAGGGCCATTGTCACTATTGGTGGTTCCTCTCGCGTCTGTTAACAGCTCTCATCATTGGCTGGTAATCAGACGATGTTCTTGCATGTTCGACTTCAGCTCACATATTCGCATGCTTGAACTTGTACTTTATTTGGGTCGAGATGGAGCGCAAGACCCTGGATTGTGTCTATTGTAATCCAGGCTGCGATTGTGGATTATTATTATTTTGTACATGACTCATTGATTGGATGGCTGTGACCATACCTGAGTCTATTTATTTGATCCTCGCTGGATGGCTGCGACCATACCTTGGATCTGGATTATTGTATATACTCTGTTTTGGATGGCTGCGTCCATACCACATATACATCATGTACTTGAGATATCAGTTGTATTTCTCTACGCAGGTTTTCCGACGGCGGAGCTTCAGTTAGACACGTTCTCGTAAAGCATTTCACACCTCTCTCTCTCTCGGGCCTCATGCTTTAGGGGGCATCTATTACAC